>JBBIGC010000024.1:8650736-8672058 GCA_037576955.1 Lepidarchus adonis
TTTATTATTTTTTTAATTATATCATTTTAATAGGAGGAGCCTGGAGGTATTATAGATTTTGCAAATTCAGTTTGCAGTTTTTTCTTGAGGCTTTTTAATATTCCCCATATCGATATCGAAATTATATCGTATCGACCAAAATTAAGAAATATATTGTGACATAATTTTTTGCCATATCGTCCAGCCCTATATTATACTATATAAATTTGATTTATGATCCACCTGCTTACAACCTACCCCAAATAATTGTTTTTATGCACTTATTTATTTATAATATCTACTGTAAAAATTTGAAAGGAATGGCACAAAAGTGTATTATAAGGTGAAAAAAGTTATTAAAACCATCCCTGGTGCACCATAGCTCATGATTTCGTTCATTGTATTGTGATGCATTGTTATGCCTGTTATGAGTGAAAGTGAAATTCATATCTTATATAGATTCATTACAGAGTGAAATATGTCAAGCCTTTATTTTTTGGAATTTTTTATGATTATGCCTTACAGATAATAAACCCAAAATTCACTGTCTCTGAAAATTAGGATATCACATAAGATCAATAATAAAAGTATATTTTAAACAGAAATTCTCTTTTGTGGCTTGCCCTTCTTGTGGAGGGTGTCAGTGACCATCTTCTGGACATCTGACAGGTCAGCAGTCTTCCCCATCATTGTGTAGCCTCTTGACCCAGACTGAGACCATTTAAAGGCTGAGGGAACCTTTGGAGGTGTTTTGAGTTAAAAAGACTTTCCAAGATTTAACCTTTTTCACAATATTCTAATTTTCTGAGACATTGAATTTCGGGTTTTATTATCTGAAAGCCATAATCATCAAAATTTCAAGAAATAAAGACTTGAGATACTTCATACAATGTGATTTCTTTCTCTCACAGTTGAAGTGAACCTATGATGAACAATTCACACCTCTCTCATCTTTTTAAGTGGGACAACTTGCAGAATCTGTGGCTGACGCATATTTGCCCCACTGTATATGAATTTCACTTTCTGAAAGAAATATTGAACTTTTATAACAATATTATTATTTATTTGTACCTGTACCTAACCTTAGATGAACCACTAATTTTTTTTTTTTTAAAGCATGGCCCAAACTAGAATAAGTTCATGACTTAACCTTAAGAGGGCAGCAGTGCACCTACAGGAAGCACTGGAGGGATTTAAAAAAATGATTGACAAATGATTGCGAACAGTACATCAGCTTATCAGATATCAGAATATAGCAAGACATTTAATTTGAGTAAAAAAAATATTTTATGTTAATTTATTGATTTTCAGTTAATTCACATGAATAACTATCTACTGTTAAAATAATTATTCTGCACTGCCCTAATGTGTTTAATAAAATACTTAGAATGTTATTAGTTCTTGCCAAACCAGTTCTTGCACAACACATTTAAATGCAGAATGAGGATTAAAATATTTAGTCAAAATTCCATCAATAATAATATAAAAAATATGATTCAAAAAGGAATTATTTATGTATGTATTGTTGTGACACCATTTTTAAAAATAATTACACTTTTGTACCCATTCACTGTGTATCTTCCTCTAATTAATTTTTTTTTCTTGTTATGAAGGTGCTAATGTGAACAGAGCTACAGCTAACAATGATCACACTGTGGTCTCTCTGGCATGTGCCGGAGGTCACTTGGCCGTAGTGGAGCTACTGTTAGCTCATGGTGCAGACCCCACTCACAGACTGAAGGTGGGCTTTGCTAACTCTCTTGCTACTAAGATGTGCTAATTCATACGGCTAGTTTATTGTACCCATACTATGATTTCTGATGTAAAAAAAAAACAGACCAGTTGAAATATTTCAGTCATTGTCTGTGGGTCCCGAGAATGTGGGCAGTAGAAAACAATTTAAACTACAGGTTTCATGTCTTTTTTTCCCCCCTCTTAAATTTGTTTGCAAGTTCTTTTTTTAACATCTATATATTTCTTGTGTCAGGATGGCTCCACCATGCTGATTGAAGCTGCTAAAGGTGGTCATACAAACGTAGTGTCCTACCTACTAGACTACCCAAACAACATTTTGTCGGTCCCTGCTCCAGATCTTTCTCAGCTCACGCCCCCCTCCCACGACACATCTCAGGTAAGGAGTCCTTTCTTACTTTGTCATATGTGTGTAGCCAAGCTCTTGTATCTTGAAAATGTGTTTGTTCCATATCCTCAGGCTCCTCGAGTCCCATTCCAAGCCCTAGCCATGGTAGTACCCCCTCAGGAGCCAGACAGAGTGCCCTCCACAATCGCCACACCACCACCAGTCATGAACAAAGGTGAGTTATCTTTGTTCATCAGTTGTGTCAGAATTGACCAATGCTTACTTTCATTCATTTGGTTCATCTTCTCATTATATTTTCTGCAAATCAGGTATGTCTAAGCAGAGACTGAGCTCCCTGCAGGGCAATGCAGTTACCACAGCGGGGCTAGATGCTGACCTGTTACCGCCATTTCACCCCTACCAGCCGCTTGAATGCATTGTAGAAGAGACAGAAGGAAAACTGAACGAGCTAGGTCAACGCATTAGCGCAATTGAGAAAGCCCAGCTGCAATCTCTAGAGCTGATTCAGGGCGAGCCACTCACCAAAGACAAGATTGAGGAGCTGAAGAAGAGCCGAGAGGAGCAGGTACAGAAGAAAAAGAAGATATTGAAGGAGCTGCAGAAGGTGGAGCGACAGCTGCAGCTCAAGACGCAGCAGCAGTTCACCAAAGAGTATATGGAGGCTAAGGGGATCAAGGAGGAGCCGGGCCAGGCGGCAGGGGTGGAGGTGCCCGGCACACCCCTGCCACACCAGGCCATGCAGCTGGGCTCCAATACTGACAGTGAGGGAACTTATGATGAGGAGGATCATCATCCTGCCACTGCTCCTGATGAAGAGGAGGAGGATGAGGAGGATGATGAGGATGAAGATGAGGATGAGGATGAGGTAGATAGAGATTACACAGAGTTGCCACAGGTGGATACCATCCTGTATCGAGAGTCAGCACAGCTGCCGCCTCTGCCGCCTCCTCAGCCCCATGTCATGCAGGGCCCTCCCCCTTTGCAGTCCAGTTTTGTCCCCATTCAGCCCATGGCAGCACAACAGTCCACAGACTTCAGCAGTGCAGAGTACCCAGGTAGCAGCAGCCCGGACCTACAGAGGGTGATGTTGGGTCAACAATTATCAGGCCTGGGACCTGGTCTCCTCGCACAGGCGCCTGATGGTCTCATGGTAGCCACGCCAGCACAGACGCTTACAGACACGTTGGATGACATCATGGCAGGTGCGCTGACAGTGACCGTCTTTGAACAGTCATGGCAAATAATGACTGCACTGAAATTTAATACATATTTAGTTTTGATTGTGTGGTTTAAAAATAAATGTAATGGTGTGCTTTTATTCCCTAATTTTCTCATAATAATCGGACTTCTTCTCTTGTTTGTAGCAGTGAGCAGTAGAGTGCCTATGTTAAACACTACGACCTCACCTATACCTCAACCCACAACACAGACGCCCATCAACACGGTCTCTCCACCCTCCATGCTCCCACTGTACCCGTCCGTAGACATTGATGCACATGTAAGTCTTGAGCTCATCTTTGCATATACCACAGTCTCTGCTTTAAAGAGATATAAACTATGGAGAAAAATCTTGATCAGTGTATTCTAGTATGCAAGCTACACCCATTGCTACACCTAGCCATGCAGTCAGGTTTACAAAAATGTTTAGAAAAAATGGGGTAAAACGTGCTGAGGTGCATAGTGTGTAAAAATAGAAAAATAAGTTTGCAGACTTCCTTGGGCATTAAACTCAGTACAAAATACTAGGAACTTCATGGAATGGGTTTCCATGGCCAAGCAGTTGCTTGCAAACCTTACATCACGAAGCTTAATGCCAAACATCGGATGGAGTGATGTAAAACACAATGTCACTGGGGCAGTGGAAATGTTTGGCAAGATGAGTCATGCTTCTGTGATGGCAATCTGGTTGATGACATGTTGAGCTAGGAACTGAACATAAATGTTAATAGAAATATATTTTTGACAGTGTCTTTTTTTTTCTACTTTTTGGGAACAGTTTGCTTTTTTTGTTCCATTGTGACTGTGTCCCACTGCACAGATCAGGGTCTTGATTGAGGTTAGTTTGGTGTGGGATATTTCTAAATGGTACACACAGCCCTGATCTCAACTCAATTGAATGGCCAAGAATTCCAACAAACTCACTCCAAAATCTTGTCAGGCTGTTCCAACGCAGTGCAAGAGATGGTCAGAGATGCAAACATATCTGAATTGATGCATGTGGATTTGGAATGGGATGTCATAAATGTTTCTGTAGGTGTACAGTATTTCCCTAACAATAAGCCACAGCTTATAGATCAATTTTTCAAACTTGCATATTGGGTGTGGCTTGCTTAAATGGGACAGCCTATCCAAAAACATGAAAAAACACTAGCCAAAAGTGTATTATTTAGTGCTCAAAAAGAAAACGTCCCCAAACAATTAGTTGAATTTAAATATACTGTTTACTGCAGCAACGAACAGTTTGAAAAGCGACGCAAAGCAAAGATAGATCACTGCCAATGTTTGTCACTTAAATGGCACCACTGCATCCAGCCTCTCAAACCTTTTAAGGCCTTTGCTTCATTACATTACATCCTAGTATATAGTATAAACTAGAAAAAAGTTTAACACAAATAAAAGGAACACAAGTTTGTTTGCTGGAAAATTTTTTGTGGTAGTGCAGTACAATGTCAGTCATCTGTTTCAGTATAAGCGTTGGTATCTCTCTCGGACATTGCAGACGTTGCTTCATGAAAGCAACAACCCGGAGTTTAAGTTCTGCAGCTTATGACTTGTGTTGCGGCATGATATCAATAAGTTCAAAATGTTATCAATTTAATTGTTCACACTACTGCATGTCCTCACTACTCATATAGAGCTGCAAGTCTTCCAGGGGCAAAATTAAATGCTTTTACTTCAGTAATAACATGGAATGGCCAAGTGTCCCAATATTTTCTACCTGTGTCCGTGTGGGTTTCCTCCGGGTGCTCCGGTTTCCTCCCACTGTCCAAAGAATTGCAGATTAGGTGGATTGGTTACACTAGATTGCCTGTAGGTGTGCATGTGTGTGTGCATGGTTGTTTGTCTCTTTGTGTTGCCTTGCGATGGGTTAGTCTCCTGTCCAGGGTATACCCTGCCCGTGCTCTCCACCCATTTTCCCACACTAGACACTATATGTTCCACAATGCATCGCTCCCCATGAAACACGCCAACTTGGAGCGCAAACGTCATAATTTAATTTTTTAGAGGAGCTAGTGATGTAACCATGAATCATGTATGTAGAGTGCGATGTATCTAGAGGACTGTATTGGTATGATGGTACATGTATTTGCCCCGAATCATCAAAGTATGGACGTTACAATTTGGTTCATGTGCAACAATGTAGTAGCATAATGTATATAAAAATTGTGTTCCAAAGTTTTCCACCTGGAAACCTTAAGCTGTTAGCAACATGACTAGATGTTGTTAGCTATGTTTTTATTAATTCCATTCTTCTTTGTTTCTCTGTTTTGTAGATCTTTATTTTGTCCCTCCTTATAAGCAAAGGTGTTTTCTTTGTTTTTGAAACTTAACCTTTCAACCTTAACCTTTGAATGTTTACATATAGCCTAAGTGGAACAAATTGAAACACACTTCCCAATTTACCCCTTTGGTGTGCCGTGATGGAATTTCATTTCGTTCTTGTCCCTTCAGACGGAGAGCAATCACGACACGGCCCTGACTCTCGCCTGCGCAGGAGGCCATGAGGAACTGGTGTCCGTGCTCATTGCACGTGGGGCCAACATTGAGCACCGGGACAAGAAGGGTAAGATTCTAGTCAGACCTCTAATGCCAGAAAATACTGAAACAAAGATAAATACGACAAGTTTTTCATATGTGTCCTCAGGTTTCACTCCTCTGATCCTGGCTGCTACTGCGGGACACGTTGGTGTTGTTGAAATCCTCCTGGACAAAGGGGGAGACATTGAGGCTCAGTCTGAGAGGACCAAAGACACACCTCTCTCACTGGCCTGCTCGGGTGGCAGGCAAGAGGTGTGTTTAAAAAGCACCTAAATTGTTCAAGCTCGAAGACAACTCTAATTTTATTCTTTAGTCTGATTTTAAACTTCATTCAGAGTTCAAATTACATGTGACCAAATCTTTGTGTCTGACTGTAATTGAAACTGCATTTGCTTGTAGACTTGCGTTAGTTGCCATAGTAGTGCATGAGTACTCTTAATAGAGAGGAGTGGTCAAAGTTTTCTAGCTCATAAAGTGAAGATGATTGTGCTATATTTCACAGCAGTATTGTACATTTTAGCAACTAGAACTTTCTTGTTGCACATTCTGACAAGATGTCATTTTTCATTTGCTACAAGATGTTGCCCAGAAATTCTGTAGACCACAGGAGAAAATGTTCCATCTTTCACAAACCTCAGCATCTTTAACTCTGCCACCTCCAGAAAGACAGACGACTAAGCTGGAGGTGGTAGAGTTAAAGATACTAAAGTTTGTGTTGGGAGTGACAAGGATGGACAGGATCAGAAATGAGCTTGTTAGAGGGACAGCTCAGGTTGGATGGTTTGGAGATCCATCTCTGAAGTCAGAGAAGCAAGATTGCATTGGTTTGCACGTGTGTGGAGGAGAGAGGTTGAGTACATTGGGAATAGGATGTTGAAGATGGAACTGCCAAGCAAGAGGAGAAAATTAAGGCCAAAGAAGAGGTTTATGGATGTAGTGAAAGAGGACATGCTGGGCTGTTGGTGTGAAGGAGGAAGATGACAAGGACAGAAATGGAGGATCCACTGTTGTGACCCATAACGGGAGCAGTCGAAAGAAGAATAAAAGAAAATTTTGAACTGGATTTCAAGTGGATTTTTTGCCATTGAGAAAATCTATCTACCTCAAATTAGATTTGTCAAACAATTTGTAATTCTCTGTTTTACATCATAGACCGCAATAGGATAAAATCAAACTGTACTAGAAATGTGGTGCAGTAAATTGGTTCATTTTTTTTTTTAAATACTTGGTGTGGTCCCTTGAAAAAGTAGAGAAACTAATCTCTGACTCCTCCACAGGTGGTAGAACTATTGCTGCTCCGTGGCGCTAACAAGGAGCACCGTAATGTGTCGGACTATACCCCACTTAGCCTTGCTGCCTCAGGGGGCTACGTCAATATAATCAAGATCCTCCTCAACGCTGGTGCAGAGATTAACTCTAGGTCAGATCATTTCTGTTTATACTTGCTCATATTCATAGTGTATCTTTGGGGGTCTGTGCCATTCTCTTTGAATTTAAAATGACGTTTCTCATGCCTCATGCTTTTTTTCTTTTTCTTTCTTTTTAAAAACAAAAAACTAATCTCTGTCTCTGCAACCATTTTAGGACGGGCAGCAAACTGGGCATCTCTCCTCTGATGCTGGCAGCCATGAACGGCCATGTTCCTGCAGTGAAGTTATTGCTGGACATGGGCTCTGACATTAATGCTCAGATTGAGACCAATCGAAACACTGCACTGACGCTGGCCTGCTTCCAAGGCAGGGCTGAGGTGGTCAGTCTGCTGCTGGACCGCAAGGCTAATGTAGAACACCGTGCAAAGGTCAGTTACTATCTTAAGAGCTTGATTTTCATGTTTTCTCATCAAAAGATTCTTTGTATAACAATGTATTTTAAATTGTATAACAATGTATTTTAAATTAGACAGTGCAGGAGAGCTTTTGTTTTGTTTTTGTTCTCTGGAGTAATACTTGTCATGTTTTTCAGACGGGTCTCACTCCTCTTATGGAAGCTGCGTCCGGTGGCTATGCTGAGGTTGGTCGTGTGTTGCTGGATAAAGGCGCAGATGTCAATGCCCCTCCTGTCCCATCATCTCGTGACACCGCCCTGACCATTGCTGCAGACAAGGGTCACTACAAGTTCTGTGAGCTTCTCATCAACAGGTAAGTTAAGTACCAGTAAGTAGTAAGCAGAATGGCAGGTTCTAACAATGAGATCCTTTTGGATAGTCAATACTGAGCTCTCAAAGTTCTCTTTATTATGTCTTTACTAATAGAGGGGCACACATCGATGTGCGTAATAAGAAGGGGAACACTCCTCTTTGGCTGGCTGCAAATGGGGGGCATTTTGATGTAGTGCAGCTTCTAGTGCAAGCTGGAGCTGATGTGGATGCAGCAGACAACCGCAAGATCACTCCACTCATGGCAGCATTCCGGAAGGTGAGCAGATTAGGTGTCAGGTCACACAAAAATCTTAACACTTAAAAAAAACCCCCACTGTTTTACTCTACAACAGTGGAAAGGTAACTGATCTTTGCCTTGAGCAATGTAATTACCCCCTTAATCATTTGTTTCTATTTTAGGGGCATGTGAAGGTGGTTCAGTACTTGGTTAAGGAGGTGAATCAGTTCCCCTCTGATATTGAGTGCATGCGATACATTGCCACCATCACAGACAAGGTATGGAACGAAGAATTATTGTAAAGTTTGTTGTCTGGCTTGGGCAGTATGGTCTGTTTGGCTTAATCTGTTTTGTGCAACCAGGAGGTGCTGAAGAAGTGTCATCAGTGTATGGAGACCATTGTCAAAGCCAAAGACCAGCAGGCTGCTGAAGCTAACAAGAATGCCAGCATTCTGCTAAAGGAACTTGATCTCGAGAAGGTATGTTGCAGCATTATATACACGGCTTAGATGTATAGTTTAAAAAAATAAGGATTATGTTTAGTAAATAAGCAGATATTTTTAAATGACACCACACCAACTACAGAATTATTTATTTGCTGCCATAACAACCTTTAGGCAGTTCCTGATTGAATTTATCCAGATCTGTAAAACTAAATGATTTTGCCCCTTCATTTGACCACAGTCCCGTGAAGAAAGCAAAAAACAAGCTCTAGCAGCAAAGAGAGAGAAACGTAAAGAGAAACGCAAGAAGAAGAAGGAAGAGCAGAAGAAAAAGCTAGAGGAGGAAGAGGCAAAAGTGAAGGATGTTTTTTTTGAGACACAGGACCAGAAGGATGACTCTACTGAAGGCATGTAGATTATTGTGCTTTTTGAATTTTCCTACAGTCTGTTTAATACCCCTTTTTAACCTTCCATTTTTTTTTACTCTTCTATCTTACTTTGCAGAGGTGGAAGTCCCCATCGAGCCCCCAAGCGCCACTACTACTACCACCATAGGCATCTCTGCCACCTCCACCACCTTCACCAATGCCTTTGGCAAGAAGCGAGCCAATGTGGCTACCACACCTAGTACCAACCGTAAAAATAAAAAGAATAAGACCAAGGATTCGCCCAGTGAGCCCATCATCTTGCAGGATCCTCAGGTGGCACTGGCACAGCAGAAGGCCGACAAAAACAAGATCCATGGTGAACCCAGAGGCGGTGGGGCACCGGGAGGCACCAGTGACTCGGACAACCTAGACAGCACCGACTGTAATAGTGAGAGCAGTAATGGTAGTAAAAGCCAGGAGCTAGCTGACCTACCCTCATCATCATCATCCTCATCTTCATCGTCGGTCCCTACAGGTCATATTCTGCCTTTTCCTGCAAGTGAGAAAAGGCAGGGCTTATCGCTGACCATCTCTCGAGAGGACAAGGTCGCTGTATCCATCTCTAAACCTCAACAGAAGTAAGAGCTTTTTCATCATTGCAGGGAACATTCTCTATTGATTTACAGTTTGGGGTCAGAATTTACTGTAGATGTGTCCGATATGTAATGCATATTGCTTTGCAGATTCAACATTTTTAGATTTCTCTTAAAAGTATGCCTTTCAACGTGCCTTTTGACCAAATGTGCAGTTGTTTTTATTTTTTTTTTATGTTTTTTATGATTACATCTCTCTAATCCTATTCCTTACAGAGCTCATGAAGTCATTAGTGATCTACCTTCCAGTTCCCTAACCTCTTCACTGAAAACCATTTCGCTGCCAGTCACTTCACCCAACAGCAAAATGAACCTCACAAGCCCCAAAAGGGGCCAGAAGAGAGAGGAGGGATGGAAAGAGGTTGTCCGAAGGTACGTGGCATAAGAGGAGTGAGCATGGAAGGAAATGGAAAAATACTATTTTCCTTAGTGTTACATTACAAAAAGGTGATGGCAAAAATTCAGAGATTTCACATTTTCTTCAGGTCAAAGAAACTCTCAGTCCCAGCCTCTGTAGTGTCTCGGATCATGGGCAGAGGTGGTTGCAATATCACAGCCATTCAGGATGTGACAGGTGCACACATTGATGTTGACAAACAGAAGGACAAGAACGGTGAAAGAATGATCACGATCAGGTGCAGAATTTCAGTTCAACTAATTGTGCCATTTTCAGTGGTGTGTGCAAAGGTATTCCAGATTTTATGCCTTAAATTGTTTCACTTTTTTGCAGAGGTGGTACAGAGTCCACACGACATGCTGTCCAACTAATTAACGCGCTCATCCAGGACCCTGCCAAAGAGCTGGAAGACCTGATTCCTCGCAACCACATTAGACAGCCTGGCACCAACACCAAAATTGTCTCCACTTACACCACATCCACAGGCGCCACCAGCACTACTGCAGCCTCTTCAAAAGGCTTGCCGTCAGTTGTGCCCTCCTCCAGCGTGTCTTTTCAGTCCTCTTCTAACTCAACAGTTCAGCAGGCTGGAAAAATGGCCAAAAACATGGCTCCCGGTGTCAGACCCCCTTTCGTTTCTTTGCCACCTTTGGCCTACACGCACCCCCAGCTGGCCCTTCTAGCAGCTCAGACCATGCATCAGATTCGTCACCCTCGTCTGCCCATGGCACAGTTTGGCGGCACCTTCTCACCTTCACCCAACACTTGGGGTCCATTCCCTGTGCGTCCTGTAAGCCCTGGCAGTGCCAACAGCTCACCTAAACACACTGGCAGTACTGCTCCACGACCTTCTAACTCTGCCCCAGCTACCATCGAGCACCCTTCCCCAGCATCAACTGCTGCTGTTGTCCCTGGCTCCACTGCTTCACCCACCAACACTGCTCCCGCAACTACCCCCACACCAACCTCAGTCAGGAAGCAGCTTTTCTCTACTGAGCCCAAGTCTGGTGCTACCCCTGCTGTGGCCACCACCTCTAGTAGTTCGTTGATTTCGCAGGCCCCACCTGTCCCCATAAGCTGTGCTCCCTCCTCTTCCACAACCCCTCCACCTTCAACTGCACCCATTTCCCTACCTACACAACACCCCCCACCCCCTAAGCCAGAGCCTGTTGCTGCTGGCACACCCGCTAAAGAAAAGCCAGCTGATTTAGCAGTTCCTGTTTCTGGTGCCTCATGTGAGGGCCCTAGCCCCTCAGCCTCCCTGCATTTCCCCGCGTCACCCTCGGCACAGCCTGCGTTGCCCATGCAGCCAGAAGGCAGACAACAGCTTCCCTTGTCCTTTAACTCCAGTGCAGAGCCCAGCACCTCCTCCACAGCCCAGGCTGGCACCCCTTTGTCAGTCTCTCGCCCTGCACCTCCCACCTGCAGCAGCACACTCACCAACACCAGCAGCACCTTACCTCACTACGCCACGCCAGCTGCACCTGGTGCGTCACCTCGAATGCCGCCCCCCACGCCCTACTATGCTATGGCACCTGGAGCCCCTCCCCAGGAACAGTCTGTGTTTGTGCCCACAGGCGCAACACAGGAGCCTCTCAAGCAGCAGCAGCCTCCCCAGCCTGCCAGCATGCCGCCTCCCCCTATGCAGATGCCCTCCACAATGGGCATGATGAACGGCTCCCAGATACCCATCCACAGTGGTAAAGCTCAGTTGCCTCCCAATTTTGGACCAGCAGCTATTTTCAATCATTTCAGCAGCATCTTTGACAGCAACCAGGTGAGCAACAACCAGGTGTGGAGACCATGTCCTCTCCCTACACGCACTCCTCCAGAACAACCGTACAGTGCCCCACCTGCGTACATGGGAGGGATGGGACCGGTGGAGAACACTATGCCCCCTCTTGATGGTTCCAAGGCACCAGGTTATCGCTCTCAGAGAGTGGTTCCTAGCCCAATTGGTAAGAGTCTGACAGTCCCTGTTTGTATTCTTGTCTTCTGAATTAATTAACAGTCATAATAGTCCAGATAGCATCTGTTTCTTTTGTTTTATCAATACAAATCTCTTGTAATATCTTTATAACTTGGAGTATTTGGGTTTATTAGGAATGCACCCAATGGATCCCACAGGCAATTCCATCTCCTCTTCCACCGCGCTCACCAGCTTTGCTACAAGCATGGCAGCCAGCCCTGTGTTCCTTCCGGGCCCAGCACCTGTTGGAGCGCCCTCCTTCAGCCGTCAGCACTTCTCCCCTCATCCTTGGAGCGCCTCTACATCCTGTACGAGAATAAGTAAATGCGTTTTCTACATTCTCATACCAGATGTAGCCACTTCTATCCTGAGTAAGTACACGCAATTAATTTTTGTTTTTTGTAAGGTGAGTCTCCAGTGCCCTCTGTGTCATCTGGAGCGTCATCCCCTCTGTGCACATCCACCGTGACCCCCACCCTGATCCAGACGAAGCCTACAAGCTCCAGCCAGCAGGACCGCAAAGTGCCCCCACCCATTGGCACGGAGCGCCTGGCACGCATCCGGCAGACGGGTTCAGTTAACCACACCATGCTTCCCACCAGCTACACACCACCGGTTGGACAGGGTGGCATCTGGTCTTTTGGTGTTGGCAGTGCCTCTGGTGAGTGAAAATGGGAGAAGAAATAAAATTCTTTTTAGGTGTTAAGCTAGGTTTTGACCTAATGTGTTCATATTTTTGTAAACCTATGCCTGAAATAGTAGTTTGCATTTAGGATTAAAGAACATGTATTTTTCTATTACTTTTGACTACAGAGGCAATGTCAGGCTGGTCTCAGCCCCTGATGGGAGGGCCTATGATGCACCAGCAGCTGCAGGAGCAGTCAGCCTTCTCCCAGCACCAGGCGATGGAGAGAGATGACACAGGCATTGTGGCTCCCTCTAACACATTTCACCAGCCCATGCCCGCTAACTTTATGGATTTTCCCAAGGTTTGAGTGCTACATTATACAACTAGAACCCATGCCATGCAACTTGAAGAGATGCCTTTTAAATAGATGTCTGACATTTATTTAATTATAGCTCTTCTGAAGTTCCAGTATATCTACCAGTTGAAGTAATTATTAAAATGTCACATTTGGAAGTCATGAGGAAATGTTTGTGGTCCTTGTTCATGGTTTTTAGGGTTTACCGATGTCAATGTATGGGGGAACGATGATCCCTCCTCACCCTCAGATGGCTGAGGGCCCTGGAGGCCCCATGTACAACGGGCTCCACACCACCGACCCTGCCTGGAACCCAATCTTGAAAGTTGTCCCCAACTCGGCTGAGAATTCAGACCCACAGCAGGTAATTGTTTAGAGATTCATTTTTCTGTCTTGGAGCAAAATCTCTTTCAGTTTTCAGTTTCCATCTTTCTGGAATTGTAACTTCTCACTGTTGAAACCTTGTCGTTTCAGGTCTGGCCTGGGACTTGGGCCCCTCACGTGGGAAATGTGCATCTGAATCATGTCAACTAAACACACCTAGAGAGGCATAGGAGCAGTAACAAGAAATACACGTTAAAGAACAAGATAATTTCGTAATTACCAAAATGTTAACCTAGGAGTGTCCCCTTAAAAAAATAAAAAGTAAAGTTATGAAATTTGAGAGATGGACACCTTTGATGTGCCTAACTAAAAAAAAATCCAGTGTGGGCTTTAACGTGTTTACCACTGTCTATGAACAAATCGATTGCCTGTTCAACAGGATACATTCTCTGAGTAGTATAGCCATTTTGACATTTAAGCCCCACGTAAAGTGTTCTTGGTCTGCAGGGCTCAATAGGACAGTGCGCTATTTATACTCGGCCAAGAACTAGATGATTACATAAGGAGAGAAATCAGACCTTTTAGAGTGGTAAATACATGTATAATTGTTTACATACTGAAAAAAGGGTTAAAATGAGAGTAAATTTCATGTCGTATAGTGGCTCTACTTTATGTAGCCTGTATTAATGTGAAATATTTACCTTAATATTCAATAAAAAGTTGGAAATGTATGGTGTCATGCCTTTGAAGTGGAACTGGGGTCATCATAACTGTTGTACAGTCATGTGAGAGTTTAAGATGGTCTTCATCTTCATCTTTAGTGGGTGCAGTTTTACACGTTCACTCAGTAGTCTGGCACAAAGTGATATTTAGTGAATTTGGGAGAAGCAACAAGTTCTAGATGTAGCCATGTAAATACCAGTCCATGCACAAAAGGTTCTGGCTATTATTTCAGAATGACATTGATACCTCATAAAGAAATGTTATGATGAAGAATATTTTTGGGGGTAAAATCAACTTAATTCATAAAATAAGAGTTCATAAACATTCAGAAGGATTTACTTCTGAATGTCTAAACATGGGTACAACGGCTGTTGTAGGCAGAATGGCAACGAATTTTTGCTTTATGACAGATGGGTGGTGTTGCAGGTAAAAAAAAAAAAAAAAATTTAACTTTTTATAGATTTATAGAAAATCTTGCCTGAGATGAATCATGCTTAACCTGATTGGGGTGTGATCAAAGAAGATAAAGGTAAGTTTTAATTTCAGATTGCCTTTAGGTCCTGGAATTCTGAACAGCAGGCGCTCAATACTTCACTTCCCTAATAACTGTAATGTTTTAGGTTACAGTGTAAATCTTGGGTCTCATTTGGACATAATCAGATGTTCTATACCTAAACAGATGCTAAAATTTGCAGGGGTGGAAAGCTAACATCTTAAATATATATATTATTTACATGTATACATATATATATTTGTGTATGTGTGTATACACATACATACAAAACATTAGCTCAATTAAAAACAACTACATGCTAAACACATTTGAAATCAGCATGGAAAACGATACAAAGGCCATGTAAAATTAGTGATGAGAATGGCTTATGTAATGAAATGTTGACTGAGTTTCTAGATATCTGAATCTCGTATGAGCCAATGTAAATGAAATCACTGTTATCTAGAAATCACAAAATGTTTCAAATGTTCAAATACAATTATCCTGAATCATCGCATGATAAATGTGAATCACTAATTGGACTCCTGAAAGCTGTGGTTAATGTGAGGAATGTGTGTGGTGCAGATGCATGGTAACGCTCCTATTTGGACATGAGTATTTGGGAACGTCAAAATGCATAATGAGTCATTTTATATAAAACATTCAGGTAAGTAGGAAGTTAGAGGTTTTTTCTGTGCATATATAAATTAAAGTCTTGGTGCATTTAAATCATAGTGGAACTTTTTGGGGGTCTGCTCCTGCTCAGAGGTACTGCTGTAAAATAAATGAAGCTCTTCATTTCAGAGGTACCTGTGTTTTTTCTTTCTTTTTTTTTACTTGTATGCAAAATTGTGAAGGTTTTATATAAAATTACTCATTTATCATCCTATATATATATATATATATATATATAGATATATAGATAGATATATAGATAGATAGATAAAGGATAGATAGATAGATAGATAGATAGATAGATAGATAGATAGATAGATAGATATAGATATATACCACAATTTAAGAGGAGCTATCAAAAAGTTGTTCATAAGTTTAAATATGATATATTTAATCATAATATCATAGTTTAAATATGTCCAATTCAATTAGGTAAAGACCGTGAGAATTTGGCCTTATGAATATTAAATTTGTCCATTAAAAGTATCAGATTTACAACATATCACAAGATTATTACTTTTTATAAAAAGTAATAATGTCTGTTTTTTCCAATTATAGTGACCTGTGATTTGATTCGAACTTTTCAATATTTTTCCAAAGTTTTGTTGAGAATGGGAAGGAACAAAACAAATGAAGCAGAGTCTCTGGTTCAGCCTCACAAAAGGTCCAATTCTCATCCTCATCAGAAATGTTTGTGTTACACAGATAAATATGTAATGTTTTAAAGTGCAATTATTTTATCTTATTTAAAGGACAGTATTGAAAGGGGTATTACCATGCTTTCTTTCAATTTATGTGATTTAACTGGGAGTTTAAAAAAAATACGTTTCTGAGTCCTTTCATTGTGACTTTGCATTTATTTTCTTATATAATCGTTTGTACATTTCTTATCCAAAATATCTTAATGTTCAATATTTAAATGGGTTCCTGTATAGAAATTGCATCATATTTATTAATGACTTTAATTTTTTAATATTTTATAGGGAAGTGTTTACACGAGGATCCAACTGCCCTTTCAGTGATGTTACGTCAGTGTCTCCTTAATCCCCGCCCCCTCGCACGCTCCAAAAGACCCGAAGCTCATTGGGCTCCTGGTGATTTCAGTCCGGAGAGAAGAGCGCGCGCGCAGGTCCACAGCAGCTTACAGGTTGTGTAGTTCTTGTACTCGCTTTCAGTTGTACTTGACTGTTGGAGCAGAAACCATGTCTTCTTCCTGTGAAGCGTCCTCGTGTTGTCCCATTCCAAGCCGAACTGTAGACGCTAAAAGCTGGTCTCCTCTGATCGACTCTTACAGTCAGACCCCCGGAGGAACTCTCTTCTCCACCACTCCTGGAGGTGAGCCTCTCATTTATACTGTGTATCTTCGCATTCAGAGCACTGGCGTCTTGTGTGTGATTACTAATTGATCTCTTGGTTTCCCAGGCCTGGTTGTGTGATACCCGATGTTGTCTCTGCTCTAGCCAACATATATAAGATCTTGGGCTGTGGGGCTTAGTGGGTGAAGGATTTAATGAAATATGCCAAAAAGATGACACACACCAAAAAGACCAATGCCATACACTAAAATGTTACAGTATCTTAGTTTGCGAAACTGCTAGAAATCTTCCTAGTTTTGGTTTAGTGTAGTAGCAATCCACTTGTCCATTATCTTGAGGGTACTGAAGTTCCATCTCTTTGATGCTAAATGACCAGTGGTCTGACTCACTTGGCAGGTTTGATTATAATAAGCATTGTGTATATTAAGAATAAGAATTTAATATAAGTATGTTACAAACCATTCAGATCCCTGGAGACTGCATTTGATTTTTGACAATTTTATTTCACTTTTATTTTCTGTAATAAATAGCTCTGAGTTGCAGTGTGACTTTTCATAACTTGTAGTTGCCTGTTTACACCATTGTTTCAATCCACATGTGGTCACAGTTTGAGTGGAGGCCTAACACTGAACACTGTCCAAACATCACAAACAGCAAGTATAAGGTATTAGCAGATCTTCCAAATTAAACCAAATTTTTGCTGAGCAGTTTCTAAAACTAAAGGATTGTGGTGGGACAGTGGATCAGGATCTGCACATATCATGAGTGCTCATCTTTATTAGGGGTTTTCGAGCACTGCCTTTAGATCACTGCTCTGACTCTGATAATTGTCTTTGGCAGTGCTGCTGACATGCTGTATTTCTTACTGCAGACTGTAGTTTTCTTGTTCTTTTTCCTGTACTTTCTCCTACGTTGCGCCCCAGCTAGGCCCCCTGTCCTGCTTCCCACCCCTTTAGGTTGGGCTATACCGCCCCAGTTTTGCTGCTTGTGTTGCATAACATGTTTTTCCCCTATATCCTTCATCTGAACACCGTCCAGGCCTTGGAACGAAGGCACAAGACAGAAAAGTAAATCAAAGCCAAAGTTCTCTTGCCAACAATATTTGGCTTGACCCTGCTCCCCACTGGAGGCCATGTCGTGCTGTTTGTTGTTTTTTTCTTTCTTCTTTTGGTCACTTGAAAACCTTTTTTTGCAGGAACCAGAATCATCTATGACAGGAAGTTTCTCCTCGAGTGCAGGAACTCACCAATTGCACGGACCCCACCATGCTGTCTCCCTCAAATTCCTGGGGTCACCATGCCCTCTGCTCACATGCTGGGTAAACTGCTGGAGCAAGAGGAGGATTGCAAGGACCTTCCTGGTGAGATACTTCTGATCTTCTTTCTTCTCTCTCTCTCTTTTATGTACGTCATGTCTCACACGTGGTGTAGCCACAGGTATTTGGGTTTGACAGCATGTGCACCCCATTGTCAAAATCTGAGTGAGTGGTGTCCGGTAAAACTTGAAGAACTGGTTTCTGCACATTATACTTTAAATAAAGCAGTGGCCTTTGGCCATGAAATATTAGGAAGAATAAAAGATGTGTACAATACTGTCAAAAACATGGAATTCATATTTTTAATAATATAAAACCAACTTTGTTGAATATAACCTCTTTTTAATGAGCTAGCACTGCGCATCTTCACAGGTTTTTAATCATTAGCATGTAGCTGTGAACAAAAGCACTAAATTGTCGATTTGTCTACAAAGTATCTGTAAATGATTTGTATCTGATAATGCAGTATTTTTAAAATGATTGATTAAAACGATAACTTGACACAATTATTTTAAATGGATTTTACAATGTACTACTCTTTTCCCTCAAATACCTGAAACATTACTGTGAATAAAATAATAAATAAATGAAAATGCAGCAAGTTACACAGTTCTCAGTGGATACCACGCATAGTTGTGTTTTTATGTTTTTTTTTCCTGTGGTGGTGTTCAATCAGGTATTGTAATATTTGGATTGACGATAGAAAATTCTGGCATCTAGCTCCGAATTCTAGTTACTACTTTATCTCTTTTCTAGGAGTCTTTCCCACCATTTCATTAGATAAGCAAACAAAACATTCATGATCTGCTCTCTCTTAACAAGCGGTTTCTCCTGTGAGGGCAGGGGGACGTGGCCTTGCTGTGTGTACAGTACACCATGTGTGGGGCATGGCCTCCAGGTGTTTTTTTCTTTAGGGAGAGGTCATGCCTTATTCTGTGAACTTGCTCACCCTTTTGTATTTCTTTCCACAGCTGAAGAAAGCCAATTTGTGATGGACATCTAAACTTATGATGCAGCTCCTATGGAGAATTCACCTGTTGTAGACCTTTCTACCAGTATTCCTGATCACAGCACCCAGACGTGCCTAATTTTTGAACGCTTCCATGTCTTCATATTGAATTATGAAATGCTCTGAGATGAGGAGAAGCATTGAGAGTTGTTGGAAATCTGGGGTTAAATAAGTGAATTAACTATTATCAATAGGAGACACTGAAGCCCTAATTCTGTCCCCTGCCTACTACATGACCATTAACGAAAAATGAGGCAGTTCAATGTAATTACCTTTTATAATTTCTTGGGATTTTTCCAGAGCATCCTTTTTTTTACTGTTTTTTCACCAAGTTGAAGATGTCCTGTTAAGGTCATTTTGAGTCAGTACCTTGTGCTGAATTCTTTGTAGAATTGTTTTTTATGACTACTGTTTGGTTACATGGTCCAGATTACCATTTTGAATAAAAATGAATATGGAATTTCCTGTGTTAGTCATGTACTTCACTATACTTCACATTGCTGCTACAAATGAATGAAGTGAGCAGCCATCATACCCTCTTTACCCATATACGCTCTGTCGTGTCTAGGATGATTTGTTGATTTTCCAGCTTATAGTTGACCAACTAATCATAGCAAAACAGGTCTGTTTGACTAAGAAAATTAACCGCCTTTGGCCTGAACTGGACCCCATTTGGTTTCCTTAGTTTAACTTACTTATCAATGAACGGTTCTGAATTTCCTCCCAGGATCTTTTGTCTTAACAGCAGCTTTTTTTTTGTTAATAAGACATGAGGAATGGTTTCAAAGTTCAAAGCAGTGGTTCTTGTCCTTGCAATACATGGATGCTGGGGAAGCCTTTTTTGAGGGCCTCCTGAAAATACTGTGTTGAAGCACTGCTTCACATTTTGTGATGAATCCTAAACGCTAGTCTTTGTCTGAACTACAGGGCAAAGCAGATTCATTCCTTAAATCTGAATTTAGACTTCCATTCTAATTACATCAATTACAATAATTACAACATAATTACAAATACATCCAATTTGAATATAGGCACATTTACTTATACATCCACATTAGATTTTACAGTAACAATGCCTAGGAAGGGGGCAGCAAAACTTAACAAATGGATGCATTTATGAGCTTAGATATTGATGCATATTGTTAAGTCTAATGACTATAGCCAACAATTATTTTGCACATTGTTTTATAGCATGTACAACATGTAGCATCTATCAGCTAACACTATTAGAAATATTCATGCATCTTTACAGAAACAGACTGTAAAACTACAGTATATAATTTTTTTAAACCTAAATGTGTTTTTCCTGAAAAAGTTAGACACAATCTTTTTCAGACATTCTGACCTCAAGAACTTATTGCACATTTTGTGTTTAGCACTAAGTGCTCTACATGGTAACCTGGTCATGCATCACAGTTGCCTCTTTAAAAGAATCACCATTATGGATTGAAAGCTGGTTTGATTTAAAATCATCCAATTTAGAAGCTGATCTGACTTTGAAAAAGCAAACTGTTCCATAACTGGTGAGTATATACTTTTAAGACACACTCACTTATTTGCTGCCTCCTTGATCAGGATATAACCAATAACATGGTGAGATGAGAATGGGAGCTAGTCCATTAAAAGACTTATTAATACATCAAATAGACAATACTCTGCAGTAAAATCTAAAAGTTGTTTATGTTCTTCAGAAAGACTGGAGAATTTCTTCTAAGGGGTAAATAAAATTGTGTATTCTCAGCATTGCATATAATTTCAAAAATTTAAAAAAAAATTGACCCAAAGATAATCCTATAAATGGAAAAGAATTTGAGCAAGAATGGGCCCTGAGTTACCTTGTACCTCATGGGCAGGTGAAGACAAATTCACCTATGTTGACTGAATAGGTCCTACTTCTTTTACTCACTTTCACATTATTACTAAGCAGGACATACAGGTACATGTAAAAAAAAAAAAAAAAAAAGTTCAATATTTCTTGGCATTCAGAAAAGAGAAATAATAATATATAGTTCTTACACATACAGTAAAATACATCAAGCCTTTATTTCTTGGAATTTCAGTGATTATGTTCTGAAAAGTGTGTTCATTCCTCTGCACTCAATACTTGGTTGTTCCTCCTTTTGCATGAATTATTGCATCAATGTGGCATGGAGGTGATCAGCCTGTGGCTCTGCTGAGGTGTAATGGAAGCCCAGGTTGCTTTGATAGCAGCTTCAGGTCGTCTGTATTGTTGGGTCTGGTGTCTCATCTTCCTCTTGACAATACTCCATAGATTCTCTATGGGGTTCAGTTCAGGTGAGTTTGCTCAAGCACAGTAACACTCTGGTCACTGAATCAGCTTTTGGAACCTTTGGCAGTGTGGACAGGTGCCAAGTCCTGCTGGAAGATGAAATCAGCATCTCCATAAAGCTTGTCAGCAGAAGGAAGCATGAAGAGCTCT
>JBBIGC010000024.1:8679722-8699123 GCA_037576955.1 Lepidarchus adonis
AGGCGCTCGCCATCGAGCCCCACCTCCAGGCCTGGCTCCAGAGGGAGGCCCCGGTGACCCACGTCCGGGCGAGGGAACAATGTGTCCAATGTTTTTATCCGTCATAAAAGGTCATGAACCGCTCTTTGTCTCACCCCTCACCTAGGACCAGTTTGTCTTGGGTGAAGCCCCCCGACAAAAGTGCTCCCAGGATCATTGGGACAACCAAACCCCTCCACCACGTTAAGGTGGCGGTTCAAGGAGGGGGCAGAGACAGAAAGGGAAATATTTTGGGTGTCCAGTTCTGGGTGTTTAATTCATATAGAACCTTTACATTATATTAAAAAAGTTGATTAGGTTGATTAGTTGCTCTGAATTGCCTATAGGTGTGAGAACGTGTGTGTGAATGGTTGTCTTTCTTGGTTTTGCCCTGTGATGAGTTGGCCTCCTGTCCTGGCCTGTGCCCTTGTGCTGGGATTGGCTACAGTTTCCCTGCATCCTAAAAGAGGTTGGGAAATTAATGGATAAAACCTGTAAAATGTAATATTTATTAAATGTTTATGGTACAATGGTTCAATGGCAACATTTCAAATAACCCTTGATTTTTAAGAACACGCAATCTGTGCTGAGCAATTGCAAATAAATGCACTTCTTGAATGGGTTTATATTTAGGATACATTTACACAATATTCTGCTCTTTAGCAGTGACCAGTGTGAAATAATCCATAAAAATATATGCTTACAGACATTCTACATCAAAATATTACTGCTTGGGTCATGCAACAATAAACCAAATGTTATTGTCTGTGTAACAAACATGATTCTTCAGAGAGAAGATGAGTTGTCAAACCAAAATGCAACAGGAAGTGATTAGCTATGAAATGCCTTGTAAAGCCTCTAAACATTTCAGATTTCTGCTTTAATGTATTGTATAGTACAGAACAGCACTGCATTCTGTGTGAACAGGTTCAGACATTTTATGAGGTGTGTTTATGTAGTATTCATCCGAAATTACATTGTTTAAAAGTTTTTAGCTAACTTGATAGTTTTTTGTCTTTTGAACAGCAGTTTATTTTTTCCCCTCAGTGCTTCCTGCAGATGGGTTCAGACTGACACTTTTAAGACGGCATATGTTTTCTCTGTGGGCCTGCTCCAAGACTGGCATAACAGAAATCCAACTGCCTTACTCAAGAAGGGTTTCTGAAAACACTGATCAGCAGCCACATTAAGCCCAGGAGATTCTTAACATTAACCGCATGAAAATGAGGTCTGTTATTCAGCTCTTATTATTAATATTACAGTAAATGCAATACATTTAATTATTTGAATCGTTATGTTGTATTAGTCATAGAAGGAAATTTCTGCAGTTTACCCATTCGAGGCACTGTAGCAGGCCCAGGGAGCAGTAGGGGTTAGGTGCCTTGCTAACGGGCACTTCAGTCTGCTACACTTGTTAAGGGGGAAACTATAGGAAGCATTATTTTAAAATGTGTATTTACATAATTTTTCTGAAATATTTCTTTTTCCTATGCCAAAAAATGTCATGTAGTGAATATTTCAATTTTTAAATGTTTTATATTATTAATAATGAGCTAGTTACATTATGAGAGTGAGGGACAGAAATGTAGACCTGCATACAGGCTGCACATTAATATAAAGAGGACCACAACACCTTCTGGTGTTCAGTACCTGTCTGCTTCAGTGTTGTACTGCGTGATCCGGACACAGGTGACAGGGCACAGCTGCAACAATAGTAAACATGATCTCATTTACTCATTCTGTTAAAACTATCACATCATTTATTAAGATCCTTTACATAATTTATTAATTGACTGTGTACATTATATAAATTTGGTACATGGATGTAGGCAAAATTATCAGCACCATACATCATGATATTTTCAGGATGATTTTGTCAGCACCACTGTATGATAAATATATATATAATATTTCTTATGCACTTCTGAGTATTGGCTTATATATTATTTTGTCATTTTTAATTATTAATATATTATTAATTGTGCACCAATACTGCCATAAATACCATAATTATTTGTTCTTTCTTTTCACGGTGTCACATTGGTGGCAGTATTGATATCACTTAGACCAAGATTTTAACATAAAGAGATAAATAACATCTAACAAACTAGCTATTTTTATACCTATACCTATTGCTTCTGCAACCTCAGTTCCAAAAAATTGTGCCATTGTATAAATGTAAATAAAAACAGAATGCAATGATAGACAGATCTTATTAACCCTTTTTTTTTTACACCAGAACATAGAACATAGGGTGGTAATTAAAAAAAGATTTAATAAAAAGATTTTATCATTAGCTCATCTTTTCATCATGCAAAGAAAAAATCAAATGCGGCTTCATATCAGGAGAGTCCTGGTGCTGAATTGGTCTATGTGCACGTAATCAAGTTGATTTTATGTATATAGCACCTTTATAACAGATGTTATCACTAAGCAGCTTTACAGATTCTGGGTCTAAGCCCCTACTGATCAAGGCGAGGACAACTGTAGCTGTAGCTGTGGGAAGATACCATGGGAGGAACCAGTGCTCAGAACAGGAACCTCCATTGGTCAACCACAGACAACTACAATGAGTGGAAGCAAATTAAACAGTCTCAGTTTCTAAATCAATCAGCTAAAAGCATGTAGCTTCAAGCTGCATATGCAAAGCATTTGCATATGTTATAAAATGTAAAGTTCAGGGAGATGGTTTATGATAGTTTAAGCTAGTCTGAAAGAGGTGAACAGTTTCATCAGTTGAAAACATTTGTTGCATCATGAAATTTGGTGCATAATGAAAGAACTCATACAGCAAAGCAACTACTGTAGAATCCATTTTCCAAAATCCAATCTTCAGTTCCTAGACATTTACAAATAGTTGTTAAAAAAGAGGGGATACTACAGTGGCAAACATGGCCCTGCCCAAACTTTCTTGAGACATGTTGCTGATATTAAACTCAAAATTACCTAATTTTTGAATTGAAATGGTACATTTAATAATTTCTTTAATAATTCATATGTTTTCTATGTTCTAATGTGAATACAATATTTGGTTAATAAGATTTGCAAAGCATAGCATTTGTTTTTTTTTGTTTTTTTCATTTGAACCAACATTTTTAGAACAGGGTTAGGGTTAGGGTTAGGGTTAGGGTTAGGGTTTAGGGTTTAGGGTTAGGGTTAGGGTTATGGTTAGGGTTAGACTAATTCAGATTATAGGGTTATATTATTCAGACTCAATTTTGTTTAATTACTTAATTAAGACTCAATTTTGTTTAATTACTTAATTAAGTCTCAGATTCCTTTTTTCTGCTATTTTTTAATTTTCACGATCACGATGGATTTCTAAAAATGTCTTGCCCTAATTGCAGACAAATAGTTTCACCAGACCCTCTTGTACTTCAGGAATGATACGATGTCTCCTGATTTTGTACCCAACAGAAGAACCCATGTCTCCAGAGGAGTGGGACTGTCTCCCAGTTCAGTCACGACCACGACTCATGATGGATTGCTGTCTTCCAGTCAGAGCTCTGTAAACACTATAGCTTTGCATCTAACAAATGCCAAAGCTTCCCTAGAGTGAAGGCTCCCCACTTTTCAGTCAACAAAATAACATCCATTTCTCCTCTCTCTTCCCATCAGGCCACTAATCATTTGTCATTATGCACAGTTAATTTTATTATGTATTGCAACTAACTGCTGCTTATGCACGGTGTTCTCCAGTGCTGCCATATATTTTCTGGTAAGATGAATGGGTGCTATTTGCCATTGTATTGATCTTGTGATTAGAATAATGAAAATAAATTGCTCGGTGAGCTCTAGAAAGACTTTCTCATAGCAGTTGCTGCATTTGGCAAGGAGAGCTCATTTGTATCTGAAATTACAATTCTGTATCCTATGTTTAATACACCCAAAACACTGCTATTGTTTTTTTTATTGCACTGTAATCACTTTGTTAATCGCAGTTACAATTGTAATGGGAGAAAATAATACATAAGTGAACAACAGTCCATAGAGATCAACTATTAGTTTTACATCCTCAAATGTTACAAGCCTACACATATTCTATTTAAGTATGGAATTTCAGAAGCTCATCAGACACCTTTGATCATGCTTTTGCACTATATTAACAATGTATATAAGTATTGTTTTAAAAAGACAGCACATAAACAGCTTCTGGTTGAGTATATAATAACAGAATCTCATGTTTCTTGCCAGTACAGCAAGTGCAAATGCGTTCAGCTAACAACTTCTTCCATGCAGGCTTTGAAAGGATCAGCTTTGATGGCGTAAATGGATTGTGGTTGAAATAATTGAGTCACTGTGAAAGCCCCAGAAAAGCCATGCTGTAAATACTTTCAGAAGCACACCCTGAGCAAAGACATTTCTGTATGGCCCAGCACACAGCAGGCTGCGCAATGTGATATCTGCATGAAGAGTAGAACAATTGAAATTTGATTTGCCATCTGGATGCTGATAAGAGACTTTAAACGTTCATATAGACGATGAAGCAAATGCAGAGAATGTGCAATATGAAATCAAACAAAGAACATATTTAAGGTTGTTAATTTGTCTGAACAACAAATTTTAATCTTAAATAAAGCTTTCAATCCTAAATTAAGCTGGTATTTCTGGATGTGGAAATTCTACGCAACCTGGGGCAAACTTGTTATATTTGGTATTTTTTATTTAATTATTTATAAACATTCAAAAACTGACAGGAAGCAATAAAATCTGACCTGGAACCTGAGGCAAGAGGCAAGTTCTTGTTGTTGAAGTCAACAAAGTGAGCGGATGGAAATTAAAAAGGCTTGTAAAACATGCATGAGACATTGATAGCTTCATGCTTTAGTTCAGTTTGACAATGGAATAAAATCAAAGATTTAAAAAAAATAGAATATGTCTTCAACCAATAGTTGCAACTACACAGCCCATTCCCAGTCTTACACACTTTACAAAAGAGAATATAAGTAACATGTGCCACTGCTGGAATCAGTCTACTTTTAAAGGCCCAATGCACCTTCATGACACAATGTGTGTCATCTCAAGCACACAGTAGTGGCCCTAAAGTCTTATTTCAGTTTATTTCAGGTATGTTTGATTCCAGGGTGTGAAAGTAGAGAAAATGTTTGTTTTCCTTCCCTTTACCTTTTTCCTAGTACACGTGAGCACACAAACGTCCCACTGTAGTCGCAGAATGTACCTGGCTGAGGTTGCCTGTTATTCAGCTCCATTAAAGATGACAGTAGAAATATGAAACATATAATAACATCAGATTCTTTATAAACAGCTTTTTTCCTTCAAGTTATTGACTTGCTTTGTCTCTCAAAGAGCCTACTGTTTTAATTGAATACCATCAGGATTATTCTAATTAGCTAAATGGGCCTACTGAGAAACCATCAGTTACTCCATTCTAGGGTGTATCACATACCATATACAACACATTTGGCTGTGTGTCATGTATTTATGTTGGGAACATAGTAAATTGTTAATTTTGAGCAAAACAGCTCTTTAACTGAAATGTCAGTAGTAGGATAGTGGTATTCAATTACCGCATTTCCTCAATGATAAGCCATCCCACATTCTATAAGCTGCAGAAAATGCTCATTTATGCTTTAAGACTTTAAGATAAGCTGCCCCATGTTATTAGCCACAGTGCTACTGATTTACTGACCTGAAGTAGAAGAATCTAACTTGGCCCCAGGAGGCCTTTGCCGCTCTATACCGGTAGAGACATTATACAGTAGTTGAGCATGAAAAATTATATTGATCAAAATTGGAACTTACACATATCATGCCACAATGCAAGAACTACGCTCCAGAATTTAAGCTCCAGGTTGTTGCTTTTGTGAAGCAACATCTGCAATATCCAAGATGAACATGTTTCCAAAATCAGCGACAGCAATACAGCACAGGTCGCAATTTATGATGTTTATGAATTTGATTTTGAAGAATTTGAAAAAAGGTAACCCTAATAATTTTTGCATTTCAGTGTTGCTAATTTTATACTAAAGAATTTATATGTAGACGGGTGATTGACATTGCTGTACTGCAGTTCCCCCACCCCCAGTCATTCAAATGAAAATTAAAATAAAAAGAATTCCTAGACAAGAATAAACTAAACCAAGAATAAAATTGAGCTTTTTCCAGCTTGTATTATACACTGGGATGTAATGTCATGTAGAAAAGGGCTGAAAAAGATCTATGATCTATATTTGCTTTGTGCTGCTTTTCAAACTGTTCATTGTTACAGTAAACAGTATATTTAAATTTAACTAATAATTTGGGGTTGTTGTCTTTTTGTACTGAATTATACGATTAGTAAATATGTTTTCTTGTTTTTAGCTGCAATCTGCACCCAGTACCAGGTTTGCAAAATCAATGTATAACCCGTGGCCTATCATTGGGGAAATATGGTATAAATAACTGAGGAATCAATATCACATACACATTATAGTCATCATAGAGTCCAGATATATATGTTTTTTTTTTTTTTTTACATCAACTCAAAACACATTTAAAATTTGTATAATTATTATTATAGCAGCTATTATGTGGGTGCTGATGCCACTGACCATTGACTTCTTTTATAAGAGGTTGCTGAGTTCTTTTTAAATTGCAGTGTTGTCTTCATATTGAATGCAGTAGGTTTCCTGTTTATACAGAATCATATTAAAAGAAAGACATAGCTCTTCTTTAGATCAGAGACTGGGCTTCAGAGATCACATCCTCTATTTTATTGGTTCATGAGCATCAAAGAAGCTTTCACCTTATGATATCCAAATATGGATATGTAAGGTTAGTCAGTGAGACTTTCCATGTGGAATTTATCAAAAACAAACACAGCATCAAGAAGATGGTGTACTTCTTCTCATGAACAGGTCGATTTATTAATTTATTTATTCATTTTCAGCCAACAAAAAAAGAGAACATGGCAAAGCTGCCCTCACACTGCTGTTTTAGTGCTGGAAGTAGAACTTTGAAAGAGATTGTGAAAGCCTCCTCCCATAATGTGGATCCTTTAAAAGTTCCAGCTGACAGATGTAAAACTCATGATGTGACAATGTGTTTATGGTTTGGTGTATATTTTACTCCACATCTACCCAACAGTATTGGAACTCTGTTGGAATATTACATCCAACATACTGCAACATAAGGTTCTCAACATGCCGTAATTTATGATGGCAAAGCACTCTCATGTGAGCAATGTTTTCTCAGTGTGTGATGCTATTGTTATATCGTTTTTGCCTTTCACCAAATTGCCTGACTATGTTCTTCCATTCTTCTTAGATTTACGGAGCATTTGCCCCTGTGGAGTAACAGTAATGTGCTTTGCTGGGTGTCCTGCTGTGGCCCTTTCCCTGTCCACTCATGCATGATGCAGTGTGTACTGCGCCTTCACGTGCAAGTCAAGTCCACAAATACAGTTTCTCAGTCTGAGGAATGTGTCCCAGTGGCCTTTTCAACTACAGATACGGGGATTGTGGTCCAGTCATTGAAAGCCCACTGCATGTGCTCCTGTGCTGCATATTAGGCAGAGGAGATTCCTCCAGGGTGCTGCTGTAGGCTTATTGCTGGATTTTATTGCTGTGGCCCTGACAGGAAAGAAAATAATGACAAATGATGAGGAGTAAAGGCTGTGTGTTGTATTTTATACTGAAAATGTTGGGCTCTGTCAGTAGAAATGAAGAAAGGTTGGTTTCTTTCTTTGCTTAGTCACTGAATGACATCTGTCAGAAGGGATGAAATATATACTGTCGTGTTTGTGTGATCTGTAGTGCAGGTCTATTTTCCACATTATTTTGATTATTCAAAAACACAATAAGTGATTTGCAATAACTGGCACATTCACATTGTCATGTCCTGTGTCATGCTTAGATGGTATGTTGCTCATCTCATCTACACTGTCAAGGGTTATTGGCCCCGGGAGGCCACCAGTCAGTTACTCTGTATTTCCGTTGCTCTGCTGGGTCCATTTAGATCTGCCAGACAATCCCTGGAGAGGTGAAATGATGGATTTGGTTGGAGGTTTGGAGGTTTGAGGGAGCAGGGACTAAAGACTACATGTAAAGCAGTACGGTCAAATGTTTGGCCACATCTACATACAAGTGTTCCTCATTATAGAATAACAGCAGCAGATTATTTTACCAATATATTATTTATGTAGCAATCAGAAGTCATATTTATAACTGGAAACATGGTATGGGGTCTTTTCATTTATTTCTCTATGTCAGTTCTATGTGAGTGGCTAAGAAATGTATTAGCTGTTGTTTTCTCCTAACCCTGCGCCTACCTGTCTCCGAACAAAGACTGGCTAATTGATTAGCAACATGTAACTACATGATTTTGTGTAATCTCTTAAAATATCATCCAGTGCTTTGTGACCTAAACAACATAAAGCTCCACAATATCAATTAAACTTGAGAAAAAAAAATCTGGCATGTGACTAACATTGTTGCAAATAATGCATTACAAAAAAACGTAACTAATTACATTTTCTACTTAAATTATGTATTGACACTTACTGCACTTTAAATGGGCTTGTTCTTTGTTACTTATGTCATGCATGAAAATATTAATGCATAATTGCTGTAAACATTTACAGACCCAAGGTTCTGCTCAAGCACCCAACATTCTGCCCTCTTAATAGATTACTGCTCGTTTTTTGCAAGATACTTTTACTGTTTCTTTATGATGATGATGATAAGCCTTTATCAGTCAGTACACTTTTACATGCCCCGATATTGGACCTCTTCGACCAAAGAGCACATACAGACATTTGGGGAAAAACAGGTCAGTTGAGAGGTAGCAGAAAAGGAAATTACAACATGAGGATAAGATAGAAGGATAAAAAAAATCTAATATTGTATTGTTTAGTTTTTAAATTTGGTCATAGTGTTGTAATGCATTTCCCCTGCCCCTCCCTCTTCCACTTCCCTCCTCACAGTCATCACTTTTTTAATGCACACCCTGAGAGCTGGATGCCCTGCGGAGTAGCCACGTCTCCACAACCTGCCCTCACCAGTGACAACCTGGTAATGATGGTGTTTCCCCTTTTTCAGTGTTGGGAAATTATCACTATATCTGAGTTAAGCTAGCCAATAACAAATGAGCAACTAGCAAACAAGTCTGACATAAAATAGTAATCAACAAAGACAAGTAAACTCCAATAGTTTTATTGTCAGGCAACTGGAACAAATACATCTGTATTATTTGGTTAATCGTGATACTGATAACAATGATTGACACAAATTTGACACTTGTCTTGTTGTATCCTATGTGCCCTGCCATGTGTGTTTTTTGTTTTGTTTTTGTTGTCACTTGGGCACATGGCTTGTTCCCTGCCATTTTTGCTTTAGGTCTCGTTCAGTCATGTGGTTTGTCATGTGATCCTTGTCAGGTGTTCCTTGTTTAGTTCTGTGTATATAAGTCTCCTTTGTCTGAACCCATGTGTGAGTAAATACATGTTCCTACCCTGGTCCATGGCTGTACTTTAGTCTTGAAGGTAATATTGAAACCTTTGAAGTTCTTAAACTAATTCTGCATTTGCTTCTGAAAAATCCTTGAATACATGACACTTGTCCCAAATTATATCACAGCATTATTAAGCGAACATTTAAATGTATGCAAAACAAATATTACTTTCCCTAGTAACTACATATTTATTTTAATAATTTGTAATTCACTTAATTAGTAATTGTGAGTAATGACTAATGTTCAGTAACTTAGCAGTAGCATAACATTGGTGACTTTCTTTCTTTTCTAACTTGATTCAATTCAGTTTAATTCATACAGCGCTTTTTACAGTCCAGGTCTAAGCCCCTAAAGAGCAAGCCAAGTATATAGTACTGCATATTTATCTAAAAGAAATTAAATTAGCATGAAAGAGGACAAACATTACAGACCCTTTCCAACAAGCATTATATCTTCTGCACTGAATAAAACCAATTTCTGTACATTTTCAACAAGAGACTACTTGACTGCTGGCAGGTTAGTAAAGCACACAAGTCTGTGACTTATACTGAAATACCTCTGGCACTGTCTTCCTGAATTACCCATGAACTTCCTGTGAAAGTTGATGGCAGTATGTGTCTTTCTAAAAAGACTAAAAACATATTTGCATCATTTGTGCCTTTACATATATGCAAACCACCCAAGCCACTGGCACTGATGGACTTCAATACCATGACAGATAATTGACTTTTGCAGCTGTTGCTGATAATTGTCTGGGTGGTTGATTTCATTGTTGATATGGAGAACTTGACATCTGTTTTTGCCAGAAAGCTGAATTGTGGACTGATCTGAACAAAGCATGTGCTGTATAAACTGTCTTTTGGTGAGATCTCTTCTCCAGGTTAGTGATGAACATTCATCGTTTCAGGTCAGAAAACATCATTCCTACTAGACCAGATCACCTTCTTTGACTGCTTCATGGTCTAGTTCTGATGTTTATGTGCCCATTGTAAATGCTTTCAGCTGTGGAAAGGGATTAGCATGGCCATTCTAAATGGTCTATGGTTACACAGCAATTTCTGTTTCTATGATAAACAGCCTTATCTTGGTCAGCAATTTGTTCAACAGTAGCACTTCACTATATATTAAAATTACTTTTCATTAATAGACAATTACAAAGTAATTCACTTCATATTCTTAATTATAATGTCTAAAACAAGTCATTGCCATAAGATCAGTAGATTGTTTAGGGTGAATCTTTGCTGTTCAACGTTACATACATAGATATACATTGATATAATAAGTGGAATCTATTTTTTCATGTATCATGTTGGGAGATAAATAGACTGCAATTATTGTTTTAATGGTCGTTTGTTTTTTTTGGAGGAAATTTTTTATATATATAATTGCTCACTGCCTTATAAAATAAAATTTAATTGAATTAATTTCATTTTTAAGTTGCCTGTAAATATTATTTTCATTTTAAATACAAAGGTCTTTGGTGAGACAAGCACGATTTGATTTTAGATGATTCATGGTCCTGGCCTCACGATTCAATATTCCCCCAATATTGTTTTGAGAAAAATAATAACCTTAATCATGTTGTTGCACAACTTGTTAAAAGCCCTGGAGTGAGGAGGCAGAGATGCGCTGGAGAAAGTAGTTGATTGGTGCTGATCATTCACAAACACTGGTGTTCAAACAGTGCAACTGTTTCAGATGACACATTTAACAGAATTCTCTCTTTCTAATATCTCAGTGATTTCCTTTGTCTCCCCTGAAGTAAACTGATGTATATACAGTATGTTTCAGGCATGTTTTTGTGCAGTGGACAAGGCATGACTTGCATGTTTAAACTGTGACAGTGATTAACTGGTCTTTAGTTTCTAGTTTCTTTATGAGCTATGAAACCATTTTAGTAGTTATAGCTAATGTGATTAATGAAGTCTTTATAAAATAAAATTGCAATAAACAGTACCAGCTTATGAAGAGTTTAATCAGTTGTGGATGCTTTTGAAGGTAGAGCTGAATACATTACATCAGAATATCACATAGCAAGCAACAATTTCTTATCCTTCATGTTTTATTAAAAAGTAAGAACTGCATATTTTAGAAGTCAAATGAAAAAAGTTGGGGGTTGGAATTGTGCCCTACAATGAACTGGACTAAGCCTTGAAATGTTCAGGCAGCTTGATCGGATCACCCAAGACATACATTAACAAATATACAGTTTTATGCAAAAGTTTGGGCACCCCTTGATGAATAACAGATTTTGTTTTTTATTGTAATGATGTTAACACAATCTCTCTAGGAAATGGAGAAAAATACACAATATTTTCAGCATTGAACATTGATGCATAGTTACTTTTTATGCCATAAATTGAGCAGAAATTTAAAAAAATAAAAACAATATTATGGCACTATTCAAAAGTTTGGGCACCCTACATAATCAGTACTTAGTAACACCTCCTCTGGCGGATTTCACAGCTTGCAAATGATTTTTAGAGCTAAAAGTCTTTTATTTCTTGTACTTGGGATTTTCTCACATTCTTCCTTGCAAAGGTTATTAGGTTAAGTTTTTCAGCCTCACCCATTGTTAATATTATTTCATTGTATTTATAGTACAAAAAGCTCATCCATTTTTGGTGTTGGGGAAGCTGGAGCCAATCCCAGATGCCTATGGGTACAAGGCAGGGTGCATCCTGGAGGAGGCCAACCTATCACAGATCAACAGCAGTTTGGGGAAAACCTTTCCAGTTTCAGCAAGATCCATAAAGACATGATTTGACAAGTTTGGTTTGACTTGCACAGAGTCCTCCTCTCAAAGACAAAGACCATTCTTTGGAACACTGATTGTGAGTAAGACTTTCTCAGTCAGCATCAGTGTCTGATCTCAGCTTGTGTGATTTACACATTTTCAGAGACATGCTCTGAAATAATTAGGAAAGTAGGACTGCAGCAATAACCAAATAACCATTCTTTAGGCAAAAATCACCTCCTCACCATCTAACAAAAGCCTTCCCAGAAAAGTGAGGGCTTTTAGAGTCATAATAGAGGAGCGTCTTCCTATTACATTTTTTTTCAATCGCTAACAAGCATTTGTCCAATCTGTGGTCACATTTTCAAAACTCTAAATACAAACAGCACAACATTGATCTGTTGTGGCCATATTATTAATACATTTCATGTCATTTTCACACAATATGCAGTCAGTGAACACATTTCCAATATGCTTACATTTTCTTAACAGACAAGTTGCACGCAAATCCAAAATTATGGATCGTTTTTGCCTTATTTACAAATGTGTGCACACAGCATAGCACAATAGAAAACACTATATTCCACACATTAGATACAGTATAAAACCACTACTTCTGCAATGAAATCAGCTCAAAACAACAGAATAACAGCTGATAATAAACCGATCTCTGAATAACTGACACACAGCTGATTCCAATTCTGTCGATTACAATGGCACATATAAAAAGTGGGACTTTTGGGATTGATGTTTGGTATAGAAACAGAACAAGACTAATAATGCCTGGACAGAGAGGAAGAGGACGAGTGGGCCTGGAGAGAGGAATAGAGCAAAGTATATATGCAGGTGGAGTGGGGTCAGTAACTGAGACAGCTGGCCCAGTTAGAGGAGCTGGGCCAGGTAGAGGAGCTGGGCCAGGTAGAGGAGCTGGCCCATAGAGAGGACAAAGATGAGGCATAAGAATAAGAACGTGTGGTTGTATTCAAACGGTTCCAAGAGCAGTTGTAATGATCAAATACATGCCACCATCATTGACCATGTGATCAACCATCTGGTGAGAGAGTGCAGCCCAATCTCAGGAAGTCGACTGTTGCCTCCATTATTTGCAACCAACAGGTAAGTAATGCATTTATGTAACATGGGTTGCTTCTATTCTCACTTGCCATTTCTCAAAGTAAGACTAATAGTCCTAATGTTCAATTTTTGTCCCTGTAAAGGATTCATCGTCTTCCTCCAACTGGGGAAGAGGAAAGATCCTTAATGTTGATCAAGAACTTGCTATTGTTGGAATGGTCATTGTTAATAATACAATAAAACTTCGCAACATTCAGACCAGAATTGTGACTGACCACGAAATATTTAACAATGTGGAGAGCATCAGTCTGACAACCATCTCTCTCCAAACACAGAGTTCATGAAACAACCCTACACTGTTCCCTTTGAAAGGAACAGTGAGCAGGTCAAGGAACCTGTATGTCCAGGTATGGTGTATGTCCAGTTCTCTGAGCTTTTCACTTTGCAAGTATACATTCAGATTGCAGTCCAGTCAGGTATAATGAACTGCTTTTACATAAACTGTGTTTGGTTTTATTTCAGAGAGTTATGGAGTTAGAGGCTAATTAAAACCTGCATGAATTTATCTGTGTAGATGAGGCTGGGTTCAATCTGGCCAGAAGGCGCCAACGAGGACAAAATATAATCAGAAAAAGGGCCACAGTCGAGGTGCCAGGTCAAAGAGGAGCAAGCATCACAATGTGTGCTGCAATCACGAGCTTTGGATTAGTCCTTCATAGATGCCAGGTTGGTCTCTACAGTACTGAGCGCCTCCTTATGTTTCTGCATGACCTCCACCAACACCTGATCTCAGAGGGAGCAGGCTAGAGGAACCATGAGGACCTTTGTAATCACTTGGGACAATGTTGTTGATGTTGATGAAAACATGTGGCCTAACCCTGAAGATTGGAGAGATTAGATGAATACATGTTTGGTTTTGTTTGTTTGCAGTTTTTGTAATGGCAGCAATCACTAGTGATTTGAAATTTGGTCACTTTGATTGACCTTGTGAATTGAAAGCATGTGCTATTGATTGACAGAATTTTTTTGATTCTGATTTCCTGAGTTTTGATTGAAGGTTGATGTGGATAGAAAAATAGGGATTGTAGTTTGAAATGAAGAGTTATTATTTAGTTAACAAAATGTGTTTTTGAGAAGAATATTAACAAGTATCATTAGAAAAAGTATCTTAAGTAAAGGTAAATGCTTGTTTGTGATAAAAAATACTGTGTATGCCCATGATGTTAGAATGAAAAAACCAATAAGCTTGTGGATTGGTGTAATCATTTAAAAACAAAACATAACTCTTTTGGTTGATCCAAGTATCCAAGTCCAGTGTTTTTTCTGTTTCTACTTGAGTTAGAAGGTTAAGGTAACCCTAACCCTAACCCTAACCCTAACCCTAACCCCTTCAGTGAATGGAGACAGAGGGAGAGAGCTGAGACACAAGGGTGGTGTTAGGGTGCAAAAATATTAAAAAAGCAAGCTAGTGAAAAAATATATAGGATACAAGGTAGGAGAATCAGGTATGGTCCTCCTCCCAGACCCCATTTCACTAAAATGGAAGACATGAACCTTTGCATTAACCCCAATAGTCACTGTGTCATTTCCAATCTGAATTACCTGCTTCCAGAGTCAAAACAATGAAAAAGAGAATCTGCCCAAATACACTCTGCTTTTCTTTTGATGTTGCTTAGGTGATCCCTAATCACATCCTAATGTCTCTGACCTTGTTAAGCCGGCTGTCTATGTGAGCTTTCTGGAATTTGAGGCCGACAGCTCATCTTCCTCCGCCTCTACAGTCTACAAATCCTCTTCCCTTCACTGTACCTCATTTTCCTCTCTGAAGAGTGAGTCATGATAAGAAACTAAAGGGCTGAAGAGGAGTAATCCATATTGGTTCAAGGAAAAGAACCAAATGCAAATCAGTTCTTGAAAAGAGGGAGTGATGATTTAATTTGGGGCAGGAGCTATTTGCCAGAAGAGTCGGTTGGTGAGATTTTTTCCCCTCACCTAGTCTAGGGAACATGGTTTAAAATGTTCTGACACCTGCATGCAGGGGCACCACTGTGTTTTTACAGATGTTTCACAGCCCATTTCCATTGGGAGAACAGATTGCTTTACTATTCCGGTCAGATACGCTGGGAAAACGCGCCGCAGTGCAGACTTCACTAGGCCTTAGGCACTGACATCCATAAGACTCGTGCTGCTTCTTCACAAAATCAAGTTAAAGGTCCTATTTGAAGCAATGCTGAACCTTCCTTAGATTATTTTTCCATTTAAAATGTTTAAATAAAGAGTTTAAAGTAAAATATTGTTGAAGTTTAGAATTTATTGTTTTTTGTTGTCATAGCAGTCAATGCATTTTATATATTACAATCTAAAAAGTTTGAAGGCCTAACCAATACTAAGCAGCAACAGTTTTATGCTATGACTTTTTGCTGTAAGAGTCACAGCTTAGTGTACATATGTGTTAGAAAGTTTGCTAAAAGCTTCAGAAAAAACATGGAATATCTTTCACAACTTCACAACTTTTAGATGTTTATATTTAATCCAGAACATCCATACAATGTTCATAAACAATGCCTTTAATTTTGTCTCAACAAACTATAAGAAGTGACAGAAAACGGTTCCTTTAGAGAAAGCACAAGTGACAGAAAAGCATGAAAGATTTAAACATACTTTAGCAGGGAGATTCTGAGTGAGAATAGTTGAGCGTCTTGTTTATCCTGGCACAGTAAACATTGTCATTATCATTTGCATGTCTCATCCGTGCCCCAGTGATTTTCATTTGTCTTTTGATTGAAAGTGCCAGGCGGACCATCCCACACTGTGGCTTTGAGGCAGCTGCCAAGTAGGTTCCACCACTTTTCTTCACATGCAGTTCCAGTTCTAGTGAAGATTTTAATATAAGCCTTATCATTCAAGCCAAGAAACCCTGACACTGCTAAATGGTGTGATTTAACAACAATATCTGTCTCTGCTGGTGTGAAAGTAGACAGGGAAGATAGAGAAGCAACAATCAGAGATTACCATAGTGCTGCTCTGATTGAATAACATGAGCTTTTGTTACCATCATGGTAATTTCTAGCATCATGAAAAACAACTTTACTTCGTACTGATTTTGCAGAGGTGCCTTTCTGAATGTTCCTACTTTCTCTTCATCACTGGAATATAAGACATATAAAATCTCACAGCCAGATGATTTTTACATTCCCATTCCTTATCTACACAAACAGTTTTAGCAATCAATGAGCATTATGTACAGCTGTTATAACATCTGTCACTCATTTGAATACTGACATTGAAATCTCAATGCCAATTTCATTTGGAGGATCAACATGCAGGTATCAATTATACCAATTATTAAGCCTTTCTGTACTTTTTTTTATTACGATGTAAAGCATTTTGAAGTCTCTTTCATGGGCTTGGCTCACAGTTTGAACCCCCTTCAAATACCTTACTGTACATCTGTGACAAGTCAATGCTTCAATAACTCCAGCATATACATCAATCAGCCATAACATTAAAACAAGCTTGTGTACGTCAAACAGCTCTGACTGTGGTGCACTTTGTGTTCTAACACATTTCTATCAGAACCAGCATTAACATAGTGTGTGACAGGAGCTTCTCTTTGGGTTTAGACCAGATGGGCTAGACTTTCAACACACATCAGTGGGTATTGAGCACCCGTTTCATTGGTTGTCCATCACTTTTGGTAAACACCAACCAGTGTTTATAGGACACACAAAGACCTGTCATTTCAGAGACCCTCTGACCCAGTCCCCCAGTCATTAAAAATTGCCTTCTATTAAAGTCTCTCAGATCCTCATGCTGGCCCATTTTTCCTGCTTCCAACACACAGACTTCAAGACGAAACTGATTGTTCAATTGTTGCCTAATACATTCCAGTCTTTGCAGATCCCACTGTAATGAAATGTTATTAATTTCACGTGTCAGTGATGCTAATGTTGTGACTGACCGATGCATGTACCACACTGTGTATATAGTGTTTATGTCTTGTTTTACAGAGAAGAAAGTATTAGAAAGAAATCTCCAGAGAGATATATTTGATACTTCCTATATTTCTCATGTTCAATTGTTCTTTGCAGATCAGGTAAATTATGCAACAACTGAATATACTAAAAAAATCCAGGCCTTTTTCTGTAGTTTCTGGAGTGATCACGCCAAGAGAAGCATTGCAGACTGGCAAGAATTAGATACTGAGAAGAAATGGGTATTAATTAAAGCTTCAGTGTGGAGCCTTTTTTCAGCTTTGAGAAATAAATGATAAAATGTACTTAAATTGTCTGATTTCATATCCTTGCACAAAAGCATATTCCAACACTCAAACGCAAATTATTTTGGTTTGGATGACAAGAGAATTATTAAGCCACATCAAAAGCACTGACTTCCCGCTTACTTGTTATTATCCCTCCAGCCCTAAGAGTACCATGCCTCACATCGCACAGTGTGTCATGCATTCTACAACAAGGCCTCATCTCAATCCATTATTTCACAGCTTGCCCACTCCTGTACAAACCCACACACCCCACAACAATGAAATCACACTCTGGTGATCTTCAAACCAGGCAGGGATCTCAAACCCAGCATTAAGTCTCACAGCAGACAGAAATGTCATGTGCAAATGGTAATGAAATTGACAATTGTTACAGACACTGTGAAGGACATGGTGCCCGGTGGTGGGCGTGACTGATTCTATCCTTTATGACTCCTTCTGTTCAATGGAGTGACAGCTTTCTGCCTCTAATTACAGGCTTTTGAAATGGACTGCTCCAGATTTGCACCTGCACTGCTGTCAATCTATAATTAGAAACAATAGAAATCAAGAGTTCTACTACTGAAAGTGCTATATCTATTGTCATATTGAACAACGTACATTAAAAATATTATAAAATAAGTTTATCGAGGTGTCTTTTATAGATGGTGTAGAATCTTTACTAGCATTTCTGTAACATTTCAGCATAGGGGAATCCACAGGGCCTTCAAGGCCATCAAGAGAAGGCCAAATGTCTGTCATTTTTCTGTCATCTTACTATATTCAATTAAGTCATGTATTACAGCAGGTACTGCAATTCTACATTTCTTTCTGTCTGTAAGGTTAAATTCCTGAAATCTGTTTTTTTTTATCTTAGCATGAAGGTAACTAAGCAAGCACTCCAACTGGTTCCTCCTATCATGTCGAATTACTAGAAATTATGTGAAGTGTCATAGCAAACATATTTGAACACTATGGCCAAAGAATTCATGTTCAATGTTGTCAATTTAGTGCAAAAATAAAATTAGAATCTCATAGTGATGTTTGGTGATGTTGCATTGCTTTAGAGGTGTGTTTGAATATTTTGATATTTTTCATCCAAACCGAAAGCCTGGCTTTAATAATTACTAAATTACCAATGTGTTTCATGCTAAATTTGTTATTACATTTATTTATTTTTGTCTGATTACAAAATTTTAGATGGATATTTAAGGTGGTTTATTTATGTTTCATAATAGGTTATAAATAATACATTCTGAACAATAAGGCATTGTGAATATTTCATTATAACTTTTAGTGCAAAGCAATTTCGCATTCATTTTTATAATTATCTATAGATTCATTCACTATTGTGGGCACATTATTAATTTGTTGTAATACTTGTAAGCTGGTAAGACTCATTACTCATCGTTTATAGCCAGATTGTTTTTTTATATTACTGAACAAACACTGATTGCAAACGTTTGACCAGTAGTGTTCTCCTGCTATGGGCCTCCTGCTTCCTGCCACAAACCATACCCACCAATCAGCACTGTAATGAAAGGTTGCAGGGGAGCAGATGGATAAACTGTGTCGCTGATGCTGCTTTCACTGAGGACGGTGGCTTTGCTGTCGTTTAAGTCTGTGTAGAGTGGAGTCAGTACCTGACACTGCCAATTTGCCCCCTGACTTCAGCTCTCATTGGCCCCTAATTAGCCCGCTGCGGGTTGCCATGACGATGGTCAGTGGTGATTAGCAGTGACAGATTTAATTACACTGAGGTCTAAAAAACTGTAGTTGTGTTTGGCCTTTCTCTCTCTCTCTCTCTCTCTCTCTCTCTCTCTCTCTCTCTCTCTCTCTCTCTCTCTCTCTCTCTCTCTCCCTC
>JBBIGC010000024.1:8727308-8745372 GCA_037576955.1 Lepidarchus adonis
TTACACTGTAGTTACATGCATTGTTAATGTGTAACTACACAGTAATTAGAGACACTTAATATAAAGTGGGACCAAAATGGGTCAGCATACTGTAAGTATGTGAGAGATATGATGCTGGGTTGGAGCATCTACAAATTGGTCGTCTGGATCGTTCACATTATGCAGTAGTTAGTATCTACTGAAAGTGATGAAAGATAAAAGACCATGGGTGCACAAAGCTCACTGATGTGTGGAGAGGGAAGGTTAGCCCATCTAGTCTGATCTCACAAAAGAGCAAATGTAGCACAAATAAAATAAATACAAAAATGAAATGTTGGCTATAATCGAAAGGTGTCAGAAAACTGTGTACCACAGTTAGAGCTGTTTTGGGAGCCTGAGGGGACCTACACAATATGAGGTATTAATGTTATGGCAGTTAATGTTGTATTTAACAGCTGGTATTGTTTTTTTGTGTTTTTTTTAAGTTTGGCATTCAATGAAGTTTCTGTCTGAAGTTAATGAACAGTTCAGCATGTTTATTTAAATATAATAACAGTCATTTGAAGTGTTCAATGTAAGATTATTTTGTCTTTTTAATAGGACACTACTAATAATAATCACAACAATAATAATTTAGTATAAAACACTCTTGGGTCGGGAAGTATGAGCAGTTTATGCCCCTCAATGAAATCATGGCTCAAGATCATTCTGTGAGCCAGCTATTGGATAGTCATTTATAAGGATCTGGAAAGATCTGAGAGTGATATCACTATTTTTAATGATTAATCAACTATCAGATGTTCTGTTCTTCACTGTGGGTATTCATTTGTTTCAGGCAACTGGCATAATGATTATCGTCACACCATCCATACCTTATTTACTTTCTCAGATATTTACAATGGAGGCTAACATTGTAGATTGTGTTATATTATTATTTGTGGTTGTTTGAGCATTGAGCATTCCTTGGCCACAGCAGGGAATTTAAAAATTGGCATTATAATAATCTAATAAATCTAATTTTTTTAAAAACCCACCAAACTTGCCATGTTAATGAAGTCATAGGTTACAGGCTTGGCATAACATGCTTGATAATATTTTTTCTCAACCAAAATTGAGGTTTATATGGATATAAGAAGCCAATAAACATAATGATGCAATTAAGAGTTGGTGCAGTCGTCATACTTCAGGGGTCGCTGAGTGGGAGCTGCTGTAGTGAAGCAGGGAATGAAGGAGTAATAACTGATTGAGTTATATTGTTGGCTTTAATAGGAGGAAATGCTAACGGATCTGTGTAAGAATCCGTTCAGCTTTGGCACTGTTTAGGAATTTATCATAAAGTCAGAATAGTTAGACTTTTAGATGAGTTGTTGCCTCGATTAGCTCTCAAATTTCAATGAGGATGCAGATGTTGTCCTTATGAAATGTACACACATCAATGCTCTGCCCCCACATGTGGCCTTGTGAGGTCTGCAGAATGTTGGAAAAAAAATCTCATCAGAAAAAGTAGTAGCATACAGCCTTGTTTTCAGGGTAGAATGTGTTATGAATGTCAAATATTTATATTGTAGACTGCAAAAAATGATCATAAATGGATACATGTCATTATAAGATTTATATTGTGTAATTGTCTTACTTTTTTCTAGATATTTATTTATTGTAAGTACATTTATCAAATTACATTAGCTCAGTATTTTGGCAGAATATTTTGTTTCAAGCATATCTTATAGATAATTTCACTTGATTAAATGGCGTATATTGAGAAATACTGATTGTGGTCTAGATTTCACTGTATTATTGTATCTGTGTAAAAAGTGACACTGTTGAGATGTGTGTTTGCCATGCTGTCATTATCCTAGTGGCGTTTTTGTTATTTTACAACCACTTTTGATAAGTTACAACAACATTAACCAGCACAAGAGGGTACGGTTTTAAATTTATGTTAGCTATAACTGGAGATATTGGGGGGAAAATCGCAATGTAATTTTCTCTCTCAATGTTGTGAAACATAATAGCCAACTGAGTGTCTGCAGCATGGCATTGTGGAGTACAGCACTCCTCAGTGTGCACTGCCGTGCTTGGCAAGGCTTCGTAACCAGTTGCTCAGAACAAAAACAGGCTAGCTGCTAGAGGCATATGGCAGCCTTTGATTTACCACTGTGGTAGTGTAGGACGACTGGGGAACAGCACAATGTATTTGGCACTGTCTATGATAAGACAGGGGGAAAATTAGGAACAATCAAGTGAAATTTGCTTAAAAGAAATGGAAAAAAATAAAAGTGTGGCCAGTCTAATTAGGCTAAATTGTCCATTACTTGCGTCAGGCAGAATTACCTGAGTAAATGACTCATCTATTTAAAAGTGTAGAATGGGCCTTATCAGACAGAAGTGCTTCAAAGCTTTATCTCTAGAACACCCACTTCCCCACTGCAGAGAAAAAGGGTGCAGTGAATATTTGCGCTTTGAAGCATTCTACCTTTGTACCTTTGTAGTGTGTGCCCACTAAAAGTGAATAATGCATTAAGTCAATAATGCATATGCCTGTGATTACCCCCAAAGTACACAGCCTCGCACAATGCCAGAAAGTGCTGCTAGTCTGGGTGCTTAAGTGTATTAAACTAATGGACAAAGTTGTAACAAATCATGTTGGCTGTGCAAATTCTGTCCCTTATAAATAATACATGATATCATCCACTGCTTCAGCATTCATGCAGATCAGCAAAGGATCCGTACTTATAAACCGGTGTATATACATTACCATTCCATTTACTGTCATTTTAATAATGCCTTGATCTACAGCTCTTTAAAAAACGAGAGAATGATAATATTCTATTTCCACGTCATGGCCCCTTTAATTGACATTTCTAACCTGTTAACTCTAATAGAATATATATATTAAATCTGTTAACGGCTAGAGATGCACTGCATTGGTATGCTCCCACGATTGATAGTACAGAAGGATTGTGGGAAAATGCCATTGCATTAACCTTAATGATGCTACATACTTTTTGGCTGCACAGTTTTGAAAGCTTTCAATTCTGAACCTTAGGGCGTCCAAAGCACAGACAAACAACACCAATGGAGATCATAACTCTTTCATCTGCCCGACCTCTTGAGGCCCAGAGGAAAATAAATGATTAAAACAAGTTCTCCAGTGTGGCCTAATCAAAATAATTAGAGCATGTGTTGTATAATCAAGTCATTAATCCTATAGATCATCTGTCCTGGTGCCGCTCCCACTCCTATCCCACTTCTACTAATCTCCTCAGCCTCTGCAGTTTTCTCACCAATCGCTCTTCGTCCTGCGGAGCTTCTCATTAACCCTCATTACTAAGCCTGTTTTGACATTACTTACTGCTCCACAGAACTACCAGAATCATTGACATGTGGCAGCAATAAGTTGAAGTTTCTGTTTATTTATCTATGTTGAGATTAAAAAGGCTGCCAGCTATGCATTTTTCCTTTCTTCTCTTTTCTTATGTGACTTTTAATAGGCTTAATTTTTCTGTTGTGGCCCAGAAAAGGTCACTTTTTTCCTGCTGGTATTAATGACCAGCTGTGAAGTATGGTGTTGACCATGGAGCGAAATGAACCTTTTTCTGAAGTTTCTGAAGTTTATAACAACTTTAAGCTCTAATTTGTTTTTTCTGAGAAGACCTCGCAGCACAGGGAAACTGAAGCCTCAGTAATTTCTGCCTTAAAACACATCATCAACTTCTTAAATTTCAGAAGCATGTGTGACTGAGCGAGAAAGAAAAACAGAGCGAGAGAGAGAGAGAGAGAGAGAGAGAGAGGAAAACAAGCCTCCTCCAGGACTGGCCCAAAGATAAGTAGAAGCGCCTGCCAGCTGTGCTCTCTCAGGCTCTCTCAACAAATCCTCAACTCCTCTCTTTTTCCTTCTCGTCTTCATTTCACTTTCTTTCTGCTTTAACCAGCTACTTCACTAGAACCCACCTGAGATTAACCATGCATTACCTCATCATTCAGTGGAACCGGAATCTCTTAAACTCCTAAAACGCTGCTTGTGTTCATGTAAGACTTCAGTCCTTTTATTCAGTAAAAACTATAAAATGATTTGATACGAACAAAATGAATATGTAAACTGTAGTTACTGCTTGCCATAAATATTGCTGTATTCCCTTATGTGGTCAGACTTATGGGTCATTTGAGGTTTTGTTTTATTATGATCAAGCAGGAGCACATATGTTGTTTAATCAGTTGGTCTCAGTCTTCAAACAGCTGCAGGTGTGTTCTTGTTGTTCTAATATTCAGGTCTCCGGTTTAATGGGTTAATCATATTTGCTTTAATATGTCAGGACTAATCTGCAGCTACTATAATCATATACATTCCTGCTTTATCGGAACCCGTGCTGCACCACCTTGCTGGTGAACAGTTAGACACCGTAGCGGTTGATTCACTTGTGTTACTTCTAAATGGCCAATTTCTGACCACATAACTGCTCTTGATTGGATATTATTGGGTGTTGAACCAATCTAGCAGTTACATTTAAAAGAGTAAAACTTCAGCAATACTTCTATCAACACCACACACTAAAATGCCACACTAATAGTTAAAATAAAACACTAATAGTTCCAAATAAATAAGTGAGCTATTCTCCAAGGAGGCAAACTTTTTTTTACCATTTGACAAATATTTATTTCTTAATTTTTGGCCCATTTTCTGACAAGCAGAAACTGATCAGAGCACATAACTGGAATTACTATAAGGTCAAGGTTTGTGTCAATTGCCCAAAATTAGTGTTTAAATGAGTAAATATAAATATATACACTGCATTTGCTTTTAAAATAAATAATAATCATCTGTCTTGTTTTTCTGTTTTGTTTTGTTTTGCTTTTATTTAGTACATGCTCCTCTTCCATGATTTTGTTTTCAAGTAATTTGATGCCTTCACTTGTCTGCTTTTAAATTGCAAGCAATTACCAAGAAATGAGCAGTAAACACAGCACTGATGGAAATAAGCTGGAGGCCAAGGTATCTAATCTGAGTTGTTGTTTTACATGCAGGGCTGTTGAAACTCCCCTCCAGTGTAAAAAAGAAGGAGGGAGAGATGCTCTTTTCATGAGCAGCCAGGTGTTTTGCTAATGGGAACAGACTGATGCACAATTAAGTTAAGCAACAATAAACGTGAAGGTTTTCATCACTGGGTGGAGGCTGCTCATGTCCATCCAAACAAACTGAAGCATGCTTTGTGTGCAATACACAAATGTTTACTAAATATGGATTTACTGCTTATATTTAGCTATTTTAAATTTTACAGTGTCAATGTCAATGTCAATTTCCCCTGTTCATGCTCATAAAATAACAGGGAAAATTACTTGGCACAAAGCTGTAGAAGATTTAATTTTTTTTCCTTTAAGAACCTCAACATAATGCCAAAGTTGTAATGATTAAAGAGTATTTCCTAGAACTTTCCATGTGAAGAACATTCTGGAAACATTTTATTTAAGATTGTATGGGTTTATACTTACACTTTAATTTATCATGCTTATAACTACATAATTTCCATATAATTCTCATTGTACTTACTGAATAATATATCTTGAGATTAATAGCTGCATAAAAAGCTCAAGAGGTTAAGCATTCCCTAAAGAAAAGTGCATTTACGCATGTTTATTCATTTCTTTTGGCATCAGAACTTGCAAACTCAAGGCAATGTTCTTAATAAGGCATGAATAAGCTCTGGGCTGAACAGACAGGTAAATGTAAGCAACATTTTAAAATCCCTTCATTTTACAAAGATTTATGACGCAAAACTGTCACTAGAAAATTGCCTGCCTATAAATTTGATTGATGTTCAGAAATACATCATTTTCATACCATTTTCAACAGCCAAAATGTGCCAGAATGGATCTTAATTAAGTCATCTTTATCTATAACAGTTTGATTCACTTGTGAAAATGATTTCTCATGTGATATACCACAGATGCTCAGTGTTACCCCAGTCTATGATGTTCATTTATTAAAACATAAAACAAACAACATGATTTTATTTATTACCCACAGTATGCTTTTCTCTATGAGAAAGAATTTCTTTGTCCTTGCACTTTGAAAACAACTATAAAGAGCTTCATTTAAAGTTATTATTACAAAAAAATAAAAAATAAAGATCAAATCTACAGTAGTCACTTTAGAAATTCTGAAATCTGCTTCACTCAATCTCTTTCAGATTATTTCTTGGCAAGAGCAGTGTGCAGTCCTGAGCACGACCATGAATTCAGTCACATTAGGGAAGTTTTTTGTACACAGACAAGGTGTCATTTATAATATCACTAAATAGATACATGTTTTTCACACTTAAATGTTTCAGATCATCAAACAAATTTAAATAATAATCAAAGACAACACAAGTAAACACAAAATACAGTTTTAAGTGAAGGATTTTATTATTAAGGGAGGAAAAAAATCCAAAATTACATTGCCCTTTGTGACAAAGTGTTTGCCCCCTAACCCTAATAACTGGTTAAGCTGTGGAGGAATTGTGGACCAATCATCTTTGCAGAATTGTTGTAGTTCAGCCACAATGGAGGGTTTTCAAGCATGAACCTCCTTTTTAAGGTCATGACACTCCAAAGTCTTCATTTTGTTTTTATTCAGCCACTTGCTGGTGTGTTTTGGATCATTGTCCTGCTGCAGAACCCAAATTCGTTTCAGTTTGAGGTCACGAACAGATGACCGGACATTTGGTAGACAGCAGAATTCATGGTTCCATTTATCACAACAAGTCTTCCAGGTCCTGAAGCAGCAAAACAGCCCCAGATCATCACACTACCACCACCATGTTTTACTGTTGGTATGATGTTCTTTTTCTGAAATGGGGTGTTACTTTTACACCAGATGTAATGGGACACACACCTTCCCAAAAGTTCAGCTTTTGTCTTTTTTTCTAAAAAATCTTTGGGAACATCGAGATGTTTTCAGGCAAAATTGAGACGAGCCTGAATTTTCTTTTTGCTCAACAGTGTTTTTCATCTTGGCCAATTCAACTCTGCCATGCAGGTCATTTTTGCCCTTTCTTATGGTGGAGTCATGAACACCTTAATTGAGGCAAGTGAGGCCTGAAATTCTTTGGATGTTAACTTTTCTCATTTAATAATAAAACCCTTCACTTAAAAACTGCATTTTGTGTTTACTTGTGTTGTCTTTGACCAATATTTAAAGTTTTTTGTTGATCTGAAACATTTAAGTGTGACAAACATGGGAAAAATAATCCCACTTTTGGCAATATATATATCTATGTTTTAAAGTAATAATTATCCTACAGTCCTCCTTCCTTTTTTCAAATTTTCTCTTGGTGCAACACGTGTTATGGAAGTTTCATAGATAGAACCTTACCATTTAAGGCCTAATTGATGAGCACCAACAGTTAAAAATACATTCCGCAAATTTCCCACATGTGAGACAATAAAGGTTATCTTATCTTATCTCTGCAATTATGTGATCAGTGCATTAAATTTTTTTTGTGGTAAGGAGCACATGCTTTGACTATTTGAAGTCAGATCTAAGATCTAAGGCAATAATAAAGTAAACAAGTAAGATATTACAAATGTCAAAACAAGATGACACAAAAGTATGAATAATCTTTTTTTGTATTTTAGCAATACTTCTTAACTGGATAAACTGGATTAAACTAAGTTCTTTATATTCACTGAAATGTTTTACTGTGAGTCAAATTAATGGCAAGGTTTCTAGGAAAATGATGAAAACTTTTTTTATGTGAAATACACTGGGCCTGGCATTGATAAGATTCTTTGGATTAAGTGTTTTGGCGAGCTTGAAACAAATACAGTACTTTATCAGTGAAGTATTGGTCTTACCATTCAAACTATTCCGCAATTTTTTTTTATACATTTCAGATATTACCTGAAATTAGAGAAGCCTTCAAACTGGATAAAGTACTGTATCTCCTTTAACAAGCTGCTTTGTTTATTATAATTATTAAGTCTATGCAGAGTGCAAACATTTTTTTGCTGTTTGACCTCTGTTCTCCAGAGCTTTGTGTTTGAGAAAAAATGACAAAAGAATTATGTGCAGAATGCAAGACTATAATCAAGGTTATTTATAAAGACATCTGCCCAGAATAGCTTATAAAGCTGTCGGGTTGATCGTAGGTGGGACATTTTTCTCACCTGTATAAGGACCAGTACCAATTATTACTAACATGACCTATATTTAAAATTCTAGACCTCAGAAAACCATGGCAGATGAGTACTTTTCTGGGACTGTAATTACTGTCCAACTCTGTATGCATGTCATTTGTTTACATGTTTAATTTGGTTCATTTAAGTTGAACGGCAAACAAATAACAGACCACATCTGTGATATCGAACCACATGGGCCTGCTGCCACTTCACACAGGAATCAGTGAAGCCTTAACCCTGTGAATGGTTCACTGAATCTTCACTCTCCACACATCAGTGAACCTTGGGCACCCATGACCCTGGTGCTGATTCAAGGGTTGTCCTTCCCTGGATCACTTTTGGTAGGTTCTAGTCACTGAATACTGGGAACATGAGAAATGTCATTTGAAAGATGGTGTGATCCAGTTGTCTAGCCATGACAGCATGTCCCTGGTCAAAGTCACATGGATATTTGTGCATTTTTCTGCTTCTAACACATCAAATTCAAGAGCTGATTCTTCAACTACTGTCTAATAAATTCCAATCCTTAATAGGTGCCATTTTAACAAGGGAATCAATGTTATTCACTTCAGCAGTCAGTGGTAAAGAATGTATGGCTGATCAGTATATGTTTTCAAATATGTGACCTTTGTATTTACATTACAGGAATGTTTGGTTACTGTCAGTCAAATTGCACATTTTGTACTTAATGTGAAAAAGTTAACGGCAAGGTACAAACTCAGATATTTTGCACATAAGTACCTTTTCAGTCATTGTTTGGCTAAAATTCCATTTTCCAAATATTTCTGGTAATCAGATAACACTTTAACGAATTGACAATCACATCTGTGGACAATCAAAGCAATTTTGAGCATTACTCCTTCATATTTTGAAGAAATTAGACTTTGCTGTATGTTTTGGTTATCTTGACATTTTTTCCTCACTGTCTATAATGTTTTATCTTTCAGAAGAAGCCATTTTAAATTTTGTAGAAACATTACCTGTGTCACTGGCTGCCACTCAAGTCCAAAGCATAATAAATGTACTCACTAGCATAACATATAACATTAGACAAGACATCCTTTACCTGAAATACTTCTCTTGAATTTCAAAAAAGCCCTGTTCATAATTCCTGCAAAATAGTTATTTCTGTTTAATCAATCACATCACAATCCCAAAACCTTGTGGGCCAGTGCTACTGTTCTCATGCCAGCCTAATCTTTCTATACATCCGTAGCAGTTATATAAGGGTTTTATTTCGCATAATATTTAATAATGCTTTATAAGAGTATGTTTTAAAAAAAAATTCAGGTCCTATGTTTAGATGAGCTTTTGGCTGCTCACTGTAAGGGCAACAGCCCAGGATCTTTGAAGAGTCACATAATTTACTATGATCTGAAACTTTTCTTGGATTCCGGCCTAATGAGTGAAATGCGATGTTACCAGGATAACACTAGTGGATTGACTGAAAGAGCACCCAGACTTTTACACAGGCTGCAGCTGTGCATTAAAATTTGTAGAGTTGTGGAATATTTTTTATATTAAGTTTATTAAATGTAGATGTTATTTCAGCTTATTTTGCTTTAAAAAATCCACAAAGCAGTTGCCTGTTCTTGTATGTGTTAGAAATAATATACTAATTATACACTCACTAAATTAAATGTTCCGTAATGTTTCATGGCTTCTACATCTAGAATTTAAATTGTTTTAGAATCCTTGTCTTGAGGTTCTAAAAACTACTTCTTCACACTTACATACAAAAATACTTATTTATATAAGCACATCTTTAAAGAGGTTTGAAAATCCAATTAATAACTTATTTAGGAAACCAAAAGTGCTTCATCTGTGGTATTGCTTTAACACGTTTATTTTTAAAAAGTGTAGGTGTAACCTCATTCACAGACTGACCGTACCTATCGCTTCCACTCCATAACCTGCTTCTTCTTTCATCACTGCCAAAGTAGCAAGCGCCAACCATCTGCATGGTTAAAAGCATCTTTGTATAGTGTCTGGTGTGAGCCTTTAGTTTGGGTAGAAGCCCAGAGAGAGATGGTGGTGGTGGTGGTGAGGGGGCAGAGAGAGAGAAAGGGGGTGTGCAGGACTGATCTGAGTGGGCTTTTGTATAGAGGGGGCTGTAGTGATTCAGACTGTCATGCCATCCAGCCAAGCACTCTGCTATCTCCACTCCACAGCGACTTTCAGCACCATGGACAGGGGCAGACGAATAACACCACACATCCGCACTAATACATAGGGCGTCAAATCAGGAACAAGAGTGGCATCCAAATGAAAGCTTCTCAAAACAAAGCTACTGTCAGAGGGTGTTCTCTGCTCATCAACACACTCAATAAATGGAAATTGCACTATGATGACAGTTTATTTTGTTATGACTTTTGGAGTCAACATTCCGTACGTATCTGAACACCCTTCAGCTAAGAAAACAAAAGCAGTTATATTTAAACATTGTTCAAATATTTACCAAAAATAACCCCAAAAAACAGCCAGTTTTTTCTCCTACAAGGCTACTCACATCAGCTAAGTGATATTAGTGCTCACTCAGACGTGGCTCTCATTTCACCCACAAACACTCGCAGTCATGCGAGCCGTTACACCTCTGTTGTTAAGATCAAAAGCCTGTGTGTACATTTCCCAGTGGAGAATTCAGCTTTGATCTGCCATTTCAGTCTGTCAGCAAAATCACACCCGCTCTGCCCCCACACATACCCCTGCTCTCTCACTCTCTATGAGCCACACTCAGAAACACACACCGAGCTGCATGATCTCAGATAGATTATGACTTTGTGGGAGTGGAATCAGGTCTCTGTGAAATTGTCGAGAGACGCTGCAGTTTTAAAGAGGATATTCTATCAATGACTTCTTCTGTAAATGACAGACAGTGAGCTAACAAGCAAATAGGCTGTAAAATAAATTGATTTCACCAATGACTTAAGGTTAAAGTACCAATTAATATATACCTTTGTTTCCTCACTGAAAAGCCCAAACAGAAAATGAAATTATTTTCCTTAATTTTTCTTTTAAACCTTAAATATAAGTCATTAATTTTAAATATGTGAAATATAAAAAAATATTCTTTTCTCAGTGGATACAGTCTAAAAATCAAGCTGCAATAATGGCCTTTATGAAATCCACTGATTTTGTAATATCATGTAAGCAGTGCATTCAGCAACTATTCAGATTAAGACATTTAACCCAGCCATTCACAACGAAGCTGTAAGGAGTGTGTTAAACAGGACCACAAAACAAGGTGGAATAGCTTACAGGTAACTTATATATAGGCAGGTGAAAAAAAAATTTCATTCCAGATTTTATTTCAACGTATTTGACTAAGTAAACATTTTACCCACTTTAATACTGTGCCTAAAGATAAAAATGTTTTTAAGCCCCCCTTGCCAGGCTCAGGGGTCCAACTTTTTTCTGAAGGCCAGCAAGAGTTAGACCCAACACACACATTAATAACAAAGACAACACCAGTTTTGGGTTTCAATAGGTTAAATAACGCATGTTCCACCTGTATCTCTTTTTCCATTTGTTTGTATTTAATTATAAAAATTGCTTCAAAATGTAAATTTTTTGTGACTTCAGTTTTATCTGTAAACATAATATCAAACAGGTATATTTATTCAAATATATTCAAATCAACCATTTCTGTACACAGTAACAAAAACATCCTTTTATTCTAAGGGGGCACTTTCAGCATTAAATGCATACTGTTGATATCTGACATCAATGTCAATGTGGTTAATCGGTAACTTTTGTATTATATCTTATTATAGCTAATTAAAAAAACAAAGAGAAATTATATTTAAAGTACAAGCTGCACACTTTAAATTAATTCCTGCATAATAGAGGAGATACTTTTAAAGTATAAAATGTTAATGTTAATACAATGTTTTATTAGAAAATTATGCACATGCCTTCCAAACACTTTTATCCCAGAAATAGCTGGGAAGGAAATAGTGTTAGAATAAAGACACTCCATTATTGGAATTGGTATTGAGTTAGGTTTAATGGTAGCCCTGAAGCTGGTAAAAGTCATTGATTGTAATGGCTATTGAGAACCATTAGGAGGACTCTTCTGGGCCGGAACTGCACTCATGCCGACGCATAGTGAGGAATGATCTCAGACGGCCATATGCAGAGCAGAGCTCGCTCAACAGACTGGAAAACGCCAGAAGATTACTGGCAGGCAAAAGACATGAGCCGTCCAAATTTGAGTAAATGCTGCTATTAGTTGCGCTCCACAGCACATGTGACTGGGGGTCCAATGGCAACTGTTTTTAAACATGTCAAAGAGTTCCTTATTCACTGTGCTGCAGGTTCTCCTGTGCTACAGAAGCCCATGCAGGGTTTTGAGACATGAGAGACTCTGAGGGAATTTGGCCTGCTTGCACTGAGAGGCTTTTGAAAATTTATCCATGGAGATAAGACTACTCAGTGTGAAAAGAGGAGAAAAGAAACGAGGAAAAAACAGCAACAGCAACCAGCACAAATAGCCCAACTGCTTAGCATGCTACAGATTGCTCAGTTGTTAGGATCTGAATTGTGCTTTGTTTGCCTTTTGTGTGTTAGGTAGCAGTAAATATATGTCCAAGAAAAACTCATGAGAAAGAGATAAAAGGCAGCGATTCTTATAAAGTCACAGAGCCATTGTCTCTGCAGCTTGAGGCTCAATGTGTTTTTAAAGCTGTGCCGAGAAGGTAATAATTTGCTCTCAGTATGTGTTCATAAAGGTATCTTTCTCTGCCTATAGCCAATAATTATGCTATTATCCGTAATAACACCATTTAAGCAGATTTGTTTTGGGCTAAGTCAGAACATTGCACCTGGAAAGAACCCAGTGACCTGTTGCTGTCTTTGCCTCTGTCTACTTTCTCTTTTCTTAAGATTTAAAGCAGTACCATCATAGAGTTTAACTGTCAGCAGCAGAGATGGCACAATATCACTGAAACCATATCGGATGAGTAAGCTTAAAATGTGCCTTTTTAAATAAAATGATAAAAAACAAAAATTTTAGTATAAAAATATATACAATTATATATATCATTATATCAGTATATAATATATATATATATAATATTATATGTTATTAAGTTGAGCTAAAAGTTTGTTGTACTTGTCATTGTGAGGTTTTGCAGTTGGAAATATGTAGTCCATAAGCACAAGGAAACATCAATACAAAATACTAACAAAGCAATGACCACAGATAAAACCAAAGGTGAAACCACAAATAATCGGCATAGGCTGAGTGACACACTGGGTTATAAGTACCCACAAAAGTCTAGGAACACCTGGGGAACCTGACAGGATTATAACAAGGTGCAGGTGGACAGCGAGGGCAAGAAAAGAGTGTGACAAAGACATGTGACAAAAATATAACAAAGGACTGAAGAATCCTGAGTCATGTGCTCCCTGTGCAATGTCTGGTTTGTTTTGTTGGCAAGTGTTCATGTCCACATGTCTAGTTTCAGCCTCACCTCTGCCATGTGCACTTTTCAGTCAGTTCACTTGTTCCTGTCTCCTCCTATGCTCAGGTGTTTTGTGTAATAGCATTTAAGCCCTTCTGTTTTACTAAGTTCATGTCTGATCTCCGTTGTTCTTCTCCCTGTTGCATTACTGTTGCCCAGACCCATATCATGTTCTCTCGTTCCTCGGCTGCAATGCCGTCACATTTGCTTTATGATGGCAAACCCCTTACAGCACTAAGATGAGTCAAAGGTTCAACAAGTCAAAAGTTCAACGAACTGTTCACATTCACAGTTATGGAATCTGGTAGATGCTCTTATTCAGAGTGACTCACAATTAGATCATGTTACAGAGGAAAGCGGATGTAGATTTAAGAGTTTGTCCATTAATGTGACTGTAGAATTAAGAATCAAGGAAGCCTTATTGGTGCAATGTGAAATGATTTGATGATGAAAATAAGTGTATAAAGTGCATAAACTGAAGATAAAACAGGGGCAACTACAGGTGATAACTACAGTAAAGACTACAGAAAAGACTACAGAGATCTGACAAACACTAACACATACAGCTGTGCAAAGGGTGGAGACACAAACAAGGACAAGGCGGAGGTTGATACCAGAAAACAAAACAAAACAACAGATTTGTGACAGTGTTGTGAACTTGCATGAGGAACATGACAAACAGTTCCAGACGTTGCCCTGGTCTTCCTTCAATTCCTTCAATCTAATCGAGCATCTGTGAGGTGGACTGGAACACTCTGATCCTCTCCATCTTGGAATATAGGACATAGAGGATCTGCTGCTAAGGTTTTGGCAAGAAACATGTTCTTCATTAAATGTTTAACTACTTGTGGATACTGTTATAAAGTGACCTACTCTTTGCAAAAACAGACTCAAATGGTTTTCATCCATATCATATATTGCACACATGCATAACCCTGGTCCTAGATTACCCTCTGTCCTGTACATTGTATTTTTTTCTGACGCACAAATTAATTGTATCACCTGTGTCAGGAGCAGAAATAACACAAAAATGTAGAGGAGGGCTTGTTTGAAAAATCCATCATTTTCTGACATATGACAGTCTGATAATAATACTGGTTCCAGTATTTAAAAAGTATTAAAACTCTAGGTTTTCTGTCTGGGAATGAAATGATTCCAAATTAGGCTCTGTCTTGACTCCAGTCTTTGTAATGTAATTTTTTTGGTAAATGGTAAATGTACTGTATTTTTAGGGAGAGCTTCCAAATCTGATCTGAGTCATTTATTATTGAGTATCTGCCGATATTGAGTCCCAATGCGATATTTGTACTTTCCAAAAAAGCAGTTTCAGAGTGACTCTTCAAGTACATTAAAGTTATTAAAATCCAATGCTTGAAAACTCACAACTGAATTCTCACATTGTCCCGCAAAATGACATGGACCAATTTCTTGTCTATTTCCCAAGTGCTGAGTATGTCCTCAACTGCCTGATTTACATGCTCTGCTGTATGTATCAGCGGAACTGATGCGCATACTGCACAAACTGAATACTGCATGATTTAAATTAACATGGCGTTAGTCCAGTGCCAGTCCAGAGGCTAAGAATTAACTCTGGGCAAACATCAGAACTCCAAATATCTGTGGTAAAACTAATCTCAGTAACCCAGGCTTAGGTTCTTTCATACTCAAACCGATCAAATGAAAATGCCCTGATCATTGAGATCGGATCAGAACATCCCAATTATTTTAACAATTTAAGAGTGGACCTTATGGACCACAGTGTATGAGGGTATATTTACATGGTTTAAACATTTAGGGACAAAAACATGCCCATAAAGTCAGAAAATGAATATCAAGCTTAAGAAACAAGTGTTATTGATCATTGTTAATAGTTTTCTAAGCTGAGATTGAATAAATATCCGTGTTCAGTTTGACTTCACCCAGAACATTCTGTGAATATTGCACTTTCAAGCATTTAATTTTATATTGATGAGTACTTTGGAGACTTCTTATAAAGTAATAATAGTCTCAAGCAAGGGCTAGCAAAAAGCGCAGGTTAAATATTTATTTTTAAATCGACATTAAAGTTTAATGCTTCTTAATTTAGACAAAATGCTGACATCAAATAGATCACCCAAAGCTCTCCCTAATCTAATACCTCCACATCCTGGGGTTCTTCTGGGGTATGTAACTGAGCCAAATTATACTTTTATGTAATTATAGATATGTAATTTATAAAAGCATCATATACTACCCCCATTTCTGAAAACAATGACATTTTGAAAAATGTAATACAAAATACAACTGTTAATTCTCTTGAATCTTTATTTAAATGACAAAAGTCATTTCCAGTGTTTTCACTGACCAATTTGAAACAAATGTAATATTTGATGCTGATTATTCCCTCAATAAATCTGTGAAAGTGGTATGTTTACCACTAGTTTACATCACCAGAAATTCTGCCCGTTCTTGCTTGACTTCAGTTTTACCTGTTTAGACTTCAACTGCTCAACAGTCCGTGGTCTCCTTTGTTGGTTTTCCTTTTCATGATGAGTCTTACATTCTTAATTGGAGTCGGATCTGGGCTGCTGGCAGGACAACCAAGCACACACGCTGTGCCTAGGAACTCTGCTGTTACAGTGCATGTAGAATAATACCTGACATTGTCTTGCTGCATATGCACTGATGCACTCTGTACAGATGTTGGCTTTTGCACCTTTGGCTGACCTGACTCTGTCTGACTTAATACGTGTTTTTAATGAAAACAACCAAAACTTGGCCTCTTCTTACCACAGCACGTGCTACTTCTCAGCTATTTCCATCTCAGGTGAGCTTGGACACAGAGCTCAGCAATGTTTCTGCATAGAACTGATGTATAGGTTTAAGATTGCATTTCTTGATTCAGTAGTGGGCTGTGTATCTGTTCATTACAGTTGCTAGAAGGATTTTCATATAGTTCCTTTAGAGGGTTCAGAATGCAGTCTTAGGCGTAGGGCAGTGATTTCTGGTCTTGCCTTGCATAGATTAACATTTCTCTGCATATCCCAACATTTTTCAAGCTTTTATGAATACTGTTTTTAGCCTCTTAAACAAGTTCCTGTCCATTTTAACCCACTTTCCCACAAACTGTGTGATCCATGTCCAAGCAGAGCTTAACACATACCATCTCACATTGGAGGATGACAGCTGTAGAGTGACTGTATGAAACACAGACATTATGACTCACCTGCCAAATCCCCAGACCTCAATCCCAATGCTCAATGTGGAACAGCAGGTAAAATGATGAAATGAACTTTGGCTAAATACACAGTCTGTGGAAGAGTGGGCTAAAAAGAGACTGGTATAATACTTGCTTAATAAAAGTTTAAAAAAATGTATAGGGGAACAAATGATCACTGTACCAGTCAGCCCTGATTTCCCCTAGTGTTGATAGAAAACAGTTAAAATCTTATTCATTTTGATCAGAGAAAAAAACAAACCTCTCTGTTGGTGGTTTCTTCTTCGCCGCCCTTTAATACTTTGCACCACAATCCCCCTACATCTAAAAGCGCTCATGAAATGTTTAATGCATGGGCTAATTAATTATGTGCTCTCTATGAATGACACAGTAAAGAGCTAAATTACTATTCATTGTACATCTAAGCTGCCTAATGCATAATTTATCCAGTGAACTATAGCTTATGCTGTTCTGCATTTTCTGCCTTCTAGTTTTATAACACCAGCAACACATAAGAAAAAAATACCTCAAAAGATCGTCACATCCTCTCCACACATACATGCTACTCTTTCCATTTATGCTTTTAATACAGATCTCTTGTTTTTTTACAACAAGTTTACATTTACAACACTTTCTAACTGCATCCACCAGTGCATTGCTAACGGTCAGGTTACAAAATATTCATAGCATTATTTAATGTATTATGCATTAACAAGCTACCCCAACAGAAGGTTTGTGAGTGTGTGTGCATGTGTGTGTATAGATAAGGGTCTTGCTCTTCTATCTTGTGGACAGAGCTGACAGCTGTGGGAATCTTGGGATCTGAGCTAAGCACTCTTAGATGTGCCATCACTGAATATCAGATTTACTCAGCGAGATAACGTGTGCTGTCCTGTGCTGCTTATACTCCACAGTAAAATGTATACAGAAAATAAGAGACCTTTTAGAATTTTTTGCTTTATTAGCATAAAACATCATATATACTAACAACATTCTGATTATAATAGGTTTACAGTGTCTTGGCAGTGGAAAAGGATGACAAGATGTGTCTGATATTTTTAAAAGCTCCATAGATGTTTGAAAAATGGGTAAAATAAAACCAAGACAAAAACTTAGCCAAGACGTGTGTGTGTGTGTGTGTGTGTGTGTGTGTGTGTGTGTGTGTGTGCGTGTGCATGTGCGTGTGCGTGTGCGTGTGCGTGCGTGAGTGCGTGCGTGCGTGTGTGTGTGTGTGTGTGTGTGTGTGTGTGATTTTTTAATTTTTTGT
>JBBIGC010000024.1:8769572-8784319 GCA_037576955.1 Lepidarchus adonis
TACATTCCAGACAACCACCCATTAGCCATTTATATATATATATATAAATGGCTAATGGGTGGTTGTCTGGAATGTATTCAAAATATATCTGGAATTTTCTTTCATTAATAGCTAGTTCAACATTATATTTGGGGACATCTTTAAGATTTTTAAAACCTAGATAATACTGATTGTGTATTTGCTATGTGTTAATAATAATGTTTTTTCTACTCCGTCAATGTGATGCCACACCCTAGATTATTTCAGCAACCAGCACATATTTTTTTTATAAATACTAAATATATAAATTCATCTATAAAACTGGTAAATCAAAGACGATTTATTTAAAAATAGGTTTAAGTGTACCAAAATGATTATTTTTGGCGTCACACTAAAGAACACTTTTGGCATCTTTTTGGCACCCACATTTTATTGGTTTTCAACAGAGAACCCACACTGAAAATGTAATTTTTTGTGGGTTTAATGTGTTTTCATATGTGTCTGATGAGTGTAAATATAGTTTAGAAGGGTAAAACATGGGGAACTTACTAATTTTGCAAGAATTCTTGTATGTCTTCTGAAAATAAAATACCTTAGTAGTGGGAATGCTCAATGTTTATATGACTTTAGAAACTACATGTTTTTCAACACCCCCATTTCATCTTATTAGTTAATTCTGAATTACATGTGTTAGAAGAAAAACAAAACTTGACTGTGTCAGGAGTGAGTTTCTTTTGCTTTGTTGTTTCTTTGTGCTGTAACACTAACTGGTGTCTCTATGGACTTTACTCAGTACACTGGAGCGCTCACCTATGACGGAGTGAGCGTCATGGCCACTGCCTTCCAGAACCTCAGGAAGCAGCGCATCGACATCTCTCGAAGGGGGAATGCAGGAGAATGCCTGGCCAACCCCCCAGCTCCATGGGGACAAGGCATTGACATCCAGAGGGCACTTCAGCAGGTAAATCATCCAGGAATACACATCTGCCTGGGATCAAATGGCTACTAATCTGTTTTCTGATGTTTAGGTGGGATATAAAAACCCCATTTCTGACAGAGACATTAAAAGGCATTAAAAACAAACATTTGCAATTTGTAAATTATCTTGAATCTTTATTTAACTGACGAATGTACAAAAAGACATCATCATTTTGGCTGATTAGCTTACCAGAATATAGTAAATATAGACTCATTTTGAATTTGACACCTGCAGTTCGTTCAAAAAACCTTGAGGGAGTGGTGGAATAAAAGTAAAAAGATTATATAATGTTTAAGTTATGTTGTTTTTAAACATTTCATAATAAAGAGATTATTGCAGGTTGCATCTTTGCAAACTTTGGCTTTGTGCCATAGTTTTTGAGAGAACTGTTCAAAAAGAACATTTCTCAATGAGTATTATAAAGGATTTAAGTCTTTGAATTAAGGAATTTTGTATGAAATTATAGTCAAATTCTTTTCAGAACTTACAATTCTGCAAACAAATTGAAATGCTTTTAGTAAACTGTTGTTTTGTGCGAGGGTCACTTCATTTTTACATGACTTTTCATGATAGAACATTGTGTTATAGACTGAATAGACCAGTTTTGTTGACTGTGCAGTTGGTGACGTGGTTGCCACTCTGTTCAGACTACAGTGATTTGACCATTTTTAAAATCATGTTTGAACAAGGCTGAAGAGAGCCCAAAAAACACTAATATGTTAACACAAAAAATGTGTTTAACATTCACACAAAATGAAGATGTTAGCTGGATTTAAATCTCAATATATAACATATTTTACTCAAATATCGTTGGCTGAAATGAACATCGGGCCCTTCGTTTTATATAGCCACTTCTTCTGGCTACATTTTAAGAGAGTGAAAGCTGTGTTGTTTATTGATAAGCTTTTCATTATGGAAATAGCTCATGGGAGCTTTGTGTGTAGGACTGTAATGTTTTATTTTGAGGGAGCATGACTTTACCTTTCATCCTCAGCTACAGTCCACGTTCAGCTGAAACTCTCCTCTCTCCTCTTCACTTATTCTCCTCTTCTCCTCAGAGCTTCACTCTGCACTTTGTGCAAGTATGGTGTGAGTGAAAACAAGACTTCAGCATCGATTGGCTACATCCCTTGTGATATATAGCCAATCAGAGATGGTTGTGGGTGGAATATTAAATGAAGCAGAGTCAAGAGTAAATGGCACAGAGAGAAGAGATGACAGTGGAGCCACAGTAGCGCAGATTGCAATTACTTAATATTGTTTAATAATCAGCAAATTTTGGCCTTGATAATCAGTCTACCCTTAATAATAAAAATAAATAAAAATAAATAAATAAATAAATAAATAAAATAATAATAATAATAATAACACTAACAATAATAATAATAGTAGTAGTAGTAATAATAATAATAATAATAATAATAATAATAATAATAATAATAATTTTAAAAAAGTGATTTTATATATAGTCCTTTTCAAAATCCAAGGTTGCTTCACAGAAAAATACTTGGGTTTGGAAGGTGGAGAAGTAGTTTTTAAAAAAATTGTTTAGTTCAGATTTAAAGGTGGAAAGGGAAGAGCAATCATGGACTGAGGAGGAGAATTCCAAAGTTTGGGGCCTATGGCACTGAAGGACTTGGCTCCAATAGTGGAAAGTCTTGTGTGAGGGAGAACAAGAAGATTACTACTAGTACTAGTGCTACCTTAGAGAGTGAGCAGGGGAGTAAGGCTTGAGGAGAACTGTTTGTATTTTAATTTATCTTTTCTGTGCCCTTATATCAGGGAAGCCATAAGAAACAATGCCATTCCCAGTGCTACTGAGTGCTCAGTGCTTAGTAGCCGTGGGATCCAATATTGTAAGCAAAGAGTGGCTCCAGGTTGTTTTGAAGAGCACATAGCTCATCAGTGGTGTGAGGATTAAAATGAACTAAATCAGTGGAATTAGGTTTGCTGTTGCAGTTGCAAACCTTCAACCACATTTGCTCACGTTATGCTCCTCATCAGCCCTGAATCAATCAGTCAAATTTGTATTTGATTGCACTTGGATGTTTAAAGAATTGTCATGAAACAAGAATTTTCTGAACAGATATGGATTAAGATATGGCTTAAGCCTCCTGAACTACATTTTCTTCAGTAGAGTGTAGAGCTGTTTGAACATATTGCATTTTGAATTTGAATTATTCCAGTCTTTTAGCAAAATATTATTTAAATACATAACTGGAAGTATTAAATTAAACTAAGTATTAGATTATTTAATTGTTTGTGCGACTCCAAATACTAGCATTTAAATTTACATTCATTTTACTAGTGTGTATCACTGATCAATGTAAAAAACATTTTTTTAGTTTTAATTTAAAATTGGCATCTGCCATTATATGAATTTGAAAATGTCTGAACTTTTAACTTGGTGAAAAAAAATCACTTCATATTAATATTTGCATTGATGTTCATTTACATTTAAGAATTATTTCTTTTTCCCGCTCTTTCTCCAGGTTCAATTTGAAGGTCTCACAGGGCATGTTCAGTTTAATGAGAAAGGACATCGAACTAACTTTACTGTCAGTGTAATAGAGCTTGGCCAGAGTGGACCTAAGAAGGTAAATCACACTGGTTCTCAAACATACCAATTTCTCCTCACTTCCTATTACCAACAATGATGTTACACCACTCTGTATGCTTTTTACAACAGTCGCATGCTCACAACTGCACACAAACCAATGGCTGTACAGGAGATCTACACATTTCCCTCAGCTGTCTTTTCAGCGTCTGCCAGCTCGCGTGATTAGCTGTAGGTAGCGCCTCAGCGTTATCTCAGAGGAGAGCAGTGAGAGTGAAGTGTTAGTCACTGGAGGGGTGAAAGGGGTGTGCATGCATTTCAAGTGATTGCGCTTCTTCTTAAGCCTTCAATATGAATATTTATCACCCTAAAAATAGCTGCACCAAAAGTTCATTCTCTCTATCATTATATTCTTCTCTTCTCTGCACAGGTGGGTTACTGGAACGAAAACGAAAAGTATGTGAGCACAGCCACGTACGCCCATGCTGTTAACGAAACGTTCGGCTTTCAAAACAGGACGTACATAGTCACTACCATCCTAGTAAGTGTCTCTCACTTCAGATCTGTTGTTTCTGATGAACTGATGTTGGCATGATTTACCTTCCACAGCTATCACGCAAGCTTTCAATCAAATCCTGGCTGATGTTCTTTCCTGTCAACAATGTGTCCAATATGTCTGCGGTCCTCTGCCACTCATTTGCCCTGGCAGGGCTATGTGTTTAAAGTCAAAGTTTCTTTGTTGTATGGCAGAAAGGTTTGTCCTATTTACTTCTCTTTGAAGGCTGTCCCAGAAAAGCCGCTCATTGTGGCCCTAACTCATCAGTGCAGCAATTTATTTTGTGTTTACTATAGTTACTGCACTGCTTTCGATGTGTTTGAAGAGTGCTGGTCTCCTCAGAGGGATTTATTAGTCGCCAATGTTTGTTAATAGAGAGAGATGTGTGTGTGTGTATGTGTGTGTGTATGAAAGGCAGAAAAAGAAATTAGGTGATGAACCATTCCACAGATACACTTGAATTTATCATAGAAGACTCTCCTCTCAGGAACTGGCCCTGTCTTGACCTTGACTACCCTTAGGTTTTCATTGCTGAGAAGCTGCCAATGGACACAATGACATTGGCAAATACACAGTTGAATGCAAAGGTTTGAATGCCCCTGGTCAAATGAAACATTGTAAAAAAGAATGTTAAGATAAATCAAGCTAAAAGCAACATAACATTAAGGACATGTTCACACAGGCATTAAATTCTTGGATAAATGTACACACTCTGAGCGACCTGGGCGTTTTGTAGTGGCACTTGATTGACTTCTGTATGACGTTACGTTCATGTTCTTTTCACCTCTGTTGAACGCCAACCTGCAGCCGAGACTGTAATGCTGTGTTTCTACCTGTTGGGGAAGTAATGAGGAATTCCAGGGTGTTTCTGTAACCTGAGAGTTTTGAGGTTTATACCATATGCAGAGGATATTTGACATAAGGACATCAAGGTTCAGGTCTAATAAAGTTATAATCATAGTAGGCAATTAGAGCTTAACCCTGATGTCCTTATGTTAATAATCCCCTGATACAGTGATGTAGGCAGAAAAAATCTCGCTGCTGCTAGCGAGTTCACCATCTGACTGCACAGTATTTGAAGAAACATGGGATATATTCAGTCCTCCAGAACGGTAGATTAAAGACATGTAAACGCAATGTATGCGTTTTCTTTGCACTCATCAAGATTTCGGCAGAAATTGATGCCAAGAAAACGCAACATGCAACGTTCTTTTGATGCCATCTGAACGCGCAGCTGAACAAACACCAGCTCTCAAAGCCGGTGAGGACAGACTGATTCGCTCCACCTGATGCCACAAACGTCAGAAAAACGTTTGATTCAGACGCCCGTGTGGACAAGTCCTAAGTTTTCAAAGTTTAGCATTAGCCTTTATGATAGCACTGATTATTTATTAAACACTTCTTGAGACATTATTTCTATATAAAAATAGCCCCTCATCCTTCTCTCTTAGCTTGCTTTTTGGTGGGTAGTAGTGTTGTACTTCTTCATGAACAGTTACTTGGTCCAGGTCCCCTACCCATTTTTAGTCCATTTCTTTAGAAGAAATAAATTGGAAGCAGGTAACTAGGTGATCTGTTGGCTGGAGTTTTGCAGTAGCTCACGCGGTTCAGCGAGCATGCACAGCGATGCTTGTTACAAAAGACGAGATGTCAGACTGGCTGTGCTGTATGTCAATCAACTGCCAAATTCCACAGTGGATGAGTGGATGATTGGCTAAAACCCTTTTTTAATGAAATGCAATCTATCCCACACTACCTGTGCTGTAGTGTATTTGGTGGCTCATGTTTCACTTGTTTTTACGTTGCATGGCCTCACTTGCGCTGGAGAGTTTATTTTGAAAGACACGGCTCTGTGATCGATTTGTTTGCCTTTGCAATCAACTGGTAGATCACAATCAACATATTTGACACCCCTGCCCTACCCAAGCACAATTTTCATTTTTAAAAGGTAATATTTTATAGACAACGTAATATTGGATGAACAAACAAATCTAAGTTACCACCCCAGCAGGCAGTGAGAAGTCCTTATCCTCTCACTTGATCAGTGAGTTTTTTCGTTAGTTTTCCCCTGCATATATATTCAAAGTGGAAAATCTTTACACATTTACACTTAGAAAATCAGTAAAACATGTAATGTGACCAGTTTCTAGGGATGAGAGTGTGTGAAAAAATCCTGATTTTTGAAGACACTAATAAACAATGAAACTATTCAGCCAATCAGTCTTTATTAGAATTCCTCAATATGCTTTTCTTCAGATTCATAGTGAAACATAGTGATCACCAGTCTGAGTTTGAAAAAATTGTACCTTGTAAGTAAAAAGGCATTCATGCTGAATGCCTCAAAAAGCCATCATGCCATACTGGTAAAAAAAACTGCATGTTTGTTAAGCAGCAGCCACACAATGTTGGCTAGTATGTTGTTTTACTGGGGGGAGGGGGGAGAGAAAGACCTTGCTGTCCTTTTCTACAAATGTGCCAACTGTATTTTCTCTGACCTCTGGCCGTGGGCAATGCACAGCTGTTATTCATAAACCCCAGTGGTAGGGCTCACCTCTGCACTGCAGAAGCAGAGGGCTTTGACTCTATGAGCAGCTCAGGGGTCGACAGTGTTGCACCACCCACAGGCAAATCTCAGAATGGCCACTCGACCAGACCCCTACTGTCCAGCATGCCTCACTCTTAATGAGCTCAAATCTATCTATAGCCCAATACTGCTATAATGCTCATTATATTCACTGTTACTCACTCTTTTGATATGTTGACAATCCTCAAGAGCATCTCGCTTGACTTCATATAGTAATCTTTTTTTTTTTTTTTTATCACAAATCCATCTCCTTAAGAAGGGTTTTCATAGAAGCAATGGTTCATAACACTTCAGTGCTTTAAATTTCCCCTGTGTCTCACTGTAACATCGAGAGCAGCTATGGTCAAACAATTGTCTTTTAAAGAGGAGTTGTGGTCAGTCTGGTGGAAGGTCATAGCAATTTCCTCCGGGACAATAACATTTTTCTGATTTCTGATTCTGATATACCCAATCATATTCCAAGTTTTGGATTGTTTAGTGCTACCATGTTGTTGGGGAAATATTCAAATCAGCATAACAGGTTAGCACCGATCTTGAAGGTCTGCATAGACATGCAGGCCTTTTTATGCCCAAAGCAAATATAAAGTCATTATGTTAATATTAATAATTCAAATAATATTTTAAATGAAAAGGTTAGCAAACCCCAAATCACATTATCCAGTGCCTTATTTGTGTTCTGTGTCCACCATGTGCTCTTGTTTTTGTATTGGCTCTTGTCCGGATGTAGCCCTGCCCTCTTTTTATCTTGTACAGTTGCAGTTACATGTCTATGTCTCCTATTCTGCTCAGGTGTGGCCATGTCTTTTTATATACCCTTGTGTTCTTGTGTCTGGTGGCAGGTGTGATTGGTGTGGTTTGCTGTTCTACCTGATGAATTCAAAACCCATTCCTTCCGAGTCTGGTGGCTCAGCAGTAGCACACTTCCCCTTTTGAAAACCACTTCATGAATTCAAACCCTGGGGAGGGCATGGGTTTTTTTCTTGCCCTCCAGTGCATTTGGGTTCCCTGTGTCAGGAGGTTGCTGTCAGCTACAGCTACAAAGCAGTTTTATGCTACAGTTTAACTTTTATTTTATTTTTTTTAATAACAATCTCAGAGAGGAACCATCTTGACAAAGTCTAACTAATAAGCTAATAATCAAAAACAGAATCTGATGTATTAACAAAGTATGTTAGCATAATACATAATACATTTGATAGATTCAGACAACTTCTTAGTGCTATAGCCAATAAAGAGATAATGTATGTGTTATTTACAGACAATACTATTCATTCATTATAGATCGAATGACTACCAGCATGAGCTGTCTGATGTTTATTATATAGTTGGTATTGTGCAGGTTGTAAATAAAGTTTCTGGTCTTAGGTCTTTTTGGTCATATGATGCAATTTATTTTGTTTTTACATGTAAATACTTGTATAATATTAATGTTGTTTGCATAGCATCAGTTGTTGTGAATGGCCTGGTTATACTGAGATTTTTATGGATACTTATTCCCATGTTTACTCAAAAGACTAGTTTTAATATAGACCTTGTTAAACTTGCTCCATTAAGAATCTCCATTTAGATTCAATAAACAAGCAATGTCCTTTGTGAAAAAATGAATTGGATGTTTTATTGAAGTAGGTTCTTTGTATTCTCATTTATAAACTATACCACTGCTGCAACAGTCTCCCCATTATGACAGCTTTTAAATGTGGAATTTGATCATAAAAAAGAATATTTTAATATGTTAATAAAAACGTTTTGCCTGTCACATAAGGCTGAAGTTATGACCCTAATATATGTCATTGTGCCTCTAAACATTATACAGACCACTAATTTATCTATACTGCACTCCCTTTAGGAATCTCCATATGTGATGCTGAAGAAGAACCATGAACAATTTGTAGGGAATGATAAATACGAGGGCTACTGTGTGGAGCTGGCTGCTGAGATTGCCAAACACGTTGGCTACTCTTACAGACTGGAGCTTGTAGGAGATGGAAAGTATGGCGCCAGAGACGCTGAATCCAAGTTGTGGAATGGCATGGTTGGAGAGCTGGTGTATGGGGTAGGTAACAATTTACAATTTAACGGTTCAAACAACACCAGACAATAAAACAAGGGATTGTCTTTTAGAATAATGCAACGTATTTTGCTGGTAACTTGCTAGTGTAATTAAGTAGTTAGGTATGCATGGACCTTCTTATCCTCAGTCTTTGTGTTTTCACGGACCAATAATCAGTGAACTTATGTATTAATCTGACATTTAAAATTATGTAATTTATCAAATGTCATTACCACAGTAAGATATTATTTTGTTGAATGTGTGTTAAGAACTCATTAAACGTTTCTATTTTAGAGAATCTAAAAATGTCTTATCTGCTTAAAAATCTTTAAACAGGGCTTCATCCTGCAACAAGATAAAAATTTCAAACATACTGCTATGGCAACTTGGAAGCTAAAAAATAGACAATTCTTGAATGGCTAAGACTTATTTAAATCCAATTGAGCATTCCCTCTCTATTCTGAAGACAAGTCCCTGGAACAAGCAGGAGTTGAAGGTAGCTGCAGTAGAGGCTTAGTAGAGCACCACCTGAGAAGATAGTCATTTCTTGCAAGGGACATGCAACAAAGTACTAAACATGACAGCTTTAATATATCTACCATTACTTTGTCCCAGACATTATGGTGCCCTGAGGGACTGATAAAAATAATTTCTATACAATAAAACTAAAATGTATGCAAATAACTTAATAAATAAAATAAAATAAATAAAATCAAAGTTTGGAATGTGCACTTTAATCACATTTGAATTATTGTATTTTAAAATTGACACTGAAGAGCAAAGGGGTAAATCAAGCAAAATGTGTATTTGTCCCAAACATTATGGCACTGTGTATTCAGAAAGTTTCTTATATAGATGAAGAACATTGAACTTCCTTAACATAGCTTTAACAACATTAAAGTAAGTACTGTTTGGTGGAATAACCAAAGAAATGTTTATTAAAAAAAGAATGTTAGCATTGAAGGTTGGTAAAATTGCAAGTTACATAAAAGTCAACATAAATAAGTTACAAAGTAAAAAAGCATAAATATTGATCTAACGTCACTCTATTAGAATTCTGGGGAATGAGAATTCTCCAGTACTGAGGAAAAATGTCTGATATTATTATATATTTATCAATATATACTATTTCACAAAAGTGAGTACACCCCTCACATTTTTGTAAATATTTTATTATATCTTTTAATGGGACAATACTGAAGATAAAAGACTTTGATACAATGTAAAGTAGTCAGTGTACAGCTTGTACTGTATAACAGTGTAAATTTGCTGTCCCCTTAAAATAACTCAACACACAGCCATTAATGTCTAAACTGCTGGTAACAAAACGAGTACACCCCTAAGTAAAAAGTTCCAAATTGTGTCAATATATTGTGTGGTTCCCTCAATGAACTGTAGCTCTCCAGTGCAGGCAGCACTCATGCAGCCCCAAACCATGACACTCCCACCACCATGCTTGACTGTAGGCAAGACACACTTGTCTTTGTACTCCTCACTTGGTTGCCAGCACACACTCTTGATGCCATCTAACCCAAATACGTTTATCTTGGTCTCATCAGACCACAGGACATTCCAGTAATCCACATCCTTATCCTTATTTTCAGCAAACTGATGGTTTTCCACCCCTTCAACCTCTGCAGCAGTGCTGGCAGCACTCACACATGTATTTTCAAAAGAACACTGTATGGTCTTGGCCACTGTGCTGCTGCCCAGTTTCATGGTGTTGGCAATCTTCTTATAGACTAGGCCAGGAGTGGGCAACTCTGGTCCTGGAGGGCAACTCTGGTCCTATCCAGCACAGATTGGTGATATCTCTGTTCAAGCACACCTGGTTCAACTCAACTGTTCATTGCCAGTGTGTTTGAGGAGGGGAACTACCAAACTGTGCAGGACACCGGTTCTCCAGGATCCAAATTGCCCACCCCTGGCCTAGTCTAGCTAACTTGTGGAATTGGGTGTGTCTTTATGTAGAGCAACAATTCTTTTTTCAGATCCTCAGAGAGTTATTTGCCATGAGGTGTTATGTTAAACTTCCAGTGACCAGTATGAGAGAGTGTGAGAGCAATAACAGCTAATTTAACACACCTGCTTCCCATTCACACCTGAGACCTTATAACACTAACAGATCACGTGATGCCAGGGATATTAATGGCTGTGTGTTTAGTTATTTTGAGGGGACGTCACATTTACACAGTAATACAGCTGTACACTGACTATTTTACATTGTATCAAAGTGTCATATATTCAATGTTGTCCTACGAAAATACATTTTAATATGAGGGGTATATTCACTTGTGTGAGATACTGTGTAGCCTACATTAAACATTTAAACATGTTTACAGTCAAAGTCAATGAGAACTCTTTACCTCTGGATTGCTCAGCATGTCTATCCATAAGCCCCTGCTGGAAATGACTCACATGTAACAGAACATTGTGTGCACACAACATATAAATCACATTTAGAGATTCACCGTAACGTTAATTAACTTACACCAAACTTGCCAGTGTGGAAATATCCCATGTGGTTTACAGTGAAACACTCTCACATGGCCAGGTCTTATTTGTAAACAGACCAGCTGAGAGAGGAGTCTCTGTGAATTAATATTTGAGTATGAATTAAATAAAAAAGTGAACAGTCAACAAAATGACAGGCCTACTGCTCTAACAGTAAAATACATGAAAACACAAGCACCTAGTCTAGCTAACTTGTGGAATTGGGTGTGTCATCTTAACTCTCAAATTGCAACTAGTTCCCAAACATTTTTCCATATGAAGCTGACTTAAGAATGTATGTAAATAATAAAACCTACTATGACAAGTTGAGTTCAGTACAGATTGGAAAGGAAACATCTGCAGATTTTTCTATGAACAAATCCAGTTTTATACACAAGAACAGATACAGTACATGCCCTTAAACATTAGTGGTGCATGAGGTGTCCCGGTATATACTATTTATTACCATATTTTATATATAAAAAAAATCTGTAACTTAAGTGACATAATTGTAAATTAAGTTTGAGTTATTTTTCCAGTATAGGCCAGCTCAAGCAATTTCCTTGTATCTGTAGCCCTGTAACCTGAATAGTACTGCATCCTGTGACTCAGTGTGTTTGGAAAAACCATGAATTCTTAGAATGAAGGCAAACAGTGCAAACTCTACAAAGACAATTTCAGTATTTGGCTGTTTGAACGAAGAAGCTCTGCTGTCTTTTTCATGGAGCCTTGCAAGTTATTAACCACATACACCATTCTGTACTGTAAATTCGAATATTCCCCTTTGCATTGCCCTAAAGGAGTATTTTCCTCATTTCCAGCACTCTGTTACATTGACACAAATCCCTTCTGAAAAGGATAACAGTGTGCTGGCAAAGTGCTATAGCAAGGCTACAGGCAGGATGCACTGTGTCCAGGCCTTAAAGCCAACAACTTGACAAAGGTTTGTGCCTCTCTAGGCACTCGTCCAGAGGCATAACCCTGTACTGTCACAGTGCATTCTAGTCACCTATTGGTTCTTCAACAATAGCACCCGATTGTTTCACATAGCTGTTGGCTTAATTAATGATGGACAGTTAACTGGAATGAGAGTGATTTAAGCCTTTAAAAAGGTGTTTCAGGCTGGCCTTCACAGATGTTCAGTTTCTAGTGCAGTATTTCTAGCTGTCTCTGGGAGAGCTAGAAATATTTGCCTGTATTGTGTATTCTGTCTATCATTATCATAATATAGAGATACCAGGACAGTGACCCAGTTAGAGGTGTCATGATAATCAAATAAATTTTCTTTTTTGTCTGATACAGGGCTTGCAAAATCAATTGAGTTTATTTAAAATGTATGTTTTGAAATTTGTTGTGATATTTTATAGTGGTTTGTCATTCAATACATATTCCTAGAAAAGGCTACCATCCAAAAGTAAGAAAAACTCCCCTGAACTGCAGCCAATATTTAGACTTTGGGCATATGAGGCCCTTTTCTACTACAGGTGTAATAAAAATATATCCAGATGTTTTTTATTAATATAATGAAATACAGTTATTTGCTGTAACACTGTTGACAGATTTACTATGGTGCTGTTGGCTCTCTGTTTGTGAAATGTTGAGCTGCTGTCAAGCAATGATGGCTAAATTGGATAGGTAAATTAAATCCATCTTTTTTGTAGAACATAAAGCATAGTTCAGCTGAGGGGCCTCCAAAACGGCCAGTAATTGCATATTATGATGCTGTCAATAAAAGTAATCCTAATGTTACTGGAAAGAATGGCAATATTCTTTAGGCTGGACAATGCTGATAAGTGAGGCACTCTTCAAAGAATGTCTCTCCACTCATTCTTTGAAACGAAAAGTGGCCGGTAACACTGAGTCATTTCTAATGTGAAGTGACGTGCAGTTGTTCAGATGGAGGTTAGAGTATTGTATGAAACAGTAACTGTACATAACAGCTTTATGCCAAAGTGACATCATTGGATTTGGAATTCTGACATGCTGCTAAAAGCATTTGTGCTGAACCCTTACTGGTGTGCAGTTAGCACTCTTGTGGCTAGCACAGCTTCTGAATAACTGAGCAACCAAAATGGATTTTAGGTGTTCTGACATCGCTGTGATGTCTTTTCCAACACATAAAGACAAATCTTTATTAGCATGTATTTTTTTAGAATTTAGACTTTAAGCCCTGAAGCTATGCAGGTTTAATTTTTAATTATTAATTATGTTCCACAGTACCTACAAGCCCCATTTATAGAGACAGGGCATTTCTAAAGTTCACTGACCAAGTTAAATTAGTTTTGAAGCTCTAAACAAATATAGAATGCGATGTACCCAGAACATTCACAGATGCATACTAACTTTTAAATCATATTTCGTTTTTATTACACTGTTTATTCATTTACTTACAATAATAATATTTAGTAGTTTTGTAAGTAGACTTTTTGTCCATTGCTGCTCAACCCAAGACTTAAACAGTTTGTGGTCACACTCATCTGATTCTCCTCTTTCTCATGTGCCATTTGTTTTCAATAGGAAACAGACTGGACTGCATTTCTTGGAATGTGCTAAGTGGCAATTACGTTGCCATATGGATTCTCTGAACCTTTCCACATTATATACTAACATACCTAAATTCTATTCATGCTAAAAAAGAGAGACCAAAATAATAGTTCTTATGTTTTGAACTGTTTGACAATTCTCTCATGAAGTTTGGCACAAAGTAGAGCGCAATCTTTTGTGAAAATTCCTTTTATAACCATAATCATAATACCACTAGTTACCAGTGTGCCTGCTTATTGTAGTGTTTTTCTAAACATTGTAACTTAAATTTTTTTATTTTATATTTTTTAAACTATTTACGCTTATTTTGCCTTGTCACACCTTTTTGAGTGTGTTGCAAGCATCACATTCAAAATGTGAGTATATTTCAGTTCAGTGGGTCAGCCTGAACTTTCAAAATATTTTTATTTGTAGTTTAATCATTGTGTTGCAATTTTAAAAATATACATATTATCATCAACATGTAGAAATGCATGAGAATATTTACAGCTGTATTACCATATCTGCATCCAGTTTCAACATGTGTTATAATAACTGATCACTGTTTATTATTATTGAAGCACGAGTAGGCTAACAATAATGTGGGTTACCCACAAAACAAAGTATTTCTTGAAGTGAAACAAAAATCATTGCAGGATGTGACCAAACTATGTCAGCAAGAGTCCATTCACTAATATGTAGAGAAAAACATTTATAGTAGGGAATCAGATTAGTATCGTAGTATTATCTTAGTAGGGTTTTAGATCTATATTATAGTAGGGTTTCAGATGGAAATTGTAGTAGAGTTTTAGATATATATCGTAGTAGAGTTTCAGGCGGATATGGTATTAGGGTTTCAGATTGATATTGTAGTAGTGTTTCAGATTGATATTGTAGAAGAGTTTCAGATTGATATTGTAGTAGTGTTTCAGATTGATATTGTAGAAGAGTTTCAGATTGATATTGTAGTAGTGTTTCAGATTGATATTGTAGTAGTGTTTCAGATTGATATTGTAGTAGTGTTTC
>JBBIGC010000024.1:8794366-8805131 GCA_037576955.1 Lepidarchus adonis
TCTCTCTCTCTCTCTCTCTCTCTCTCTCTCTCTCTCTCTCTCTCTCTCTCTCTCTCTCTCTCTCTCTCCCTCCCTATATCTCTCTCTCTCTCTCTCGTTATGAGATGTGAGTCACCTTTGAAACAGCCTGAAACATGCCTCTTGTGTTTTGACACCATTTGCTATAGCGTCCCTGAAATATTTTAACATCTGCAGTTCAACTTGCTCAGGTGTTTTAAGATTTACACCTTCAGAAGAAGTGTAGTGCAGTGTGAACTCTAATGTATACAGTATAAGACTGAGCATTTCTCAAAAACCACTTCTTTGCATACATGAAAAATAACCAGTGAAAATGTGCCATTATTACATATTCACTCATAATCTCTACAATCAGCACTTATTCACTATGGGATTGATTATAATGATGATGCACATTACAGGAAATACATGGTAGGATACCTGACAATATTAATGAACGTTTGATATTACAGAAGTACTTTTGAGAGCTGATTTGAAGGGGGACATCTGAAAGGAAGGATTGCAAGAAGGATTTTACACTTGATTTTTGTAAGAGACACTTTTTACTGTGATATTGTGAGGCCATAAACTGGACCTTTTTCAGTTACGTTGAAAACAAGGAAATGCCGACTTAATCAGCCATTCACGTGATCATGCTCAGTCTTGACTGTATAATTCCTTTTCTGAATAGATAAAAAACTTAATTCTGCCTTTTCATTTACTCCTTTTATTAGGAATACCAGTGGAGACACATTTATAAAATTACAATTAGAGTATAATAGAGAAATAGAACATATTTCTGTAGGGTTACAAATGCAGTAAAATTAAAAAGCAGATATGTTAACACAGTCTAGCATGACCGGGTCTGTTCATCTGCACTATATTAAATATGTCATCACATATTGGTTTGACATAGCAGTAAAATATATACATTGGTCCAATATTAGTTTTTAAACAAATATCCACTGAAACAATAGGATTCTGATAATAACCTCATTTATATAATAATCTCTAAATGCAGTAATTGTGCTTTAAAAAAAGTTCTATAAACTAATGCAGGTTCAGACTATAGTCAGTACTGATGTTTTTCTGCGACAGAGGCTGAGACACATTGTGGAGCAGCATTATCACTGATTCCTTTTGACACTTCTGATGTGTTACTTTAATCAACATGAGGATCTGTGCATGTGGATCATGCACATTGTACATTAATGTTCATTAATTAGTTCACTATCTACATAAATCACAGGTTGCATGAAGAAGCAATATTTTATAAAATATAGTTTTAAGTTGGCCTGCTGGTGAGGTTTCTTGGAATGCAGTGCCCTTTGAATAGGGTTGCAGCAGTATACCAGTTTGATGTATACTGTGGTATGAGAATTAATGCACAGAGAAGGAATAATGATATCACAAGTCTCTGTCCCCTGAAAAAGACATTTGAATCTGCAGCGTGAGATTATTTTGGATATGCAAAAACAAATGTGGATACTAAATGACTGCTACAACAGAAAACACATGAAACATTTTGCTCATCTTCAAGAACACCATCTCTTATATACAGGTACAGCTAAAAAAAACTAAAATATTGTGAAAAAGTTAAATATTTCTTGACATTTCTTTCAGAAAATGAAATTCATATATTATATAGATTTATTACAAATAGAGTGAAATTTGTCAAGCCTTTATTTCTTGGAATTTTGATGATTATGGCTTTCAGATAATAAAACCCAAAATGGAGATGCTAATTTCATTTTCCAGCAGGACTTGGCAGCTGCCCACACTGCCAAAGGAACCAAAAGCTGGTTACTGTGCTTGATTGGCCACTAAACTCACCTAAACTGAACCCCACAGTGAATCTATGGAGTATTGTCAAGAAGAAGATGAGAGACATCAGACTCAACAATGCAGACGACCTGAAGACTGCTATCAAAGCAACCTGGGCTTCCATTACACCTCAGCAGTGTAACAGGCTGATCTCCTCCATGCTACGTCACATTGATGTAGTAATTCATTCAAAAGGAGTCTTAACCAAGTATTGAGTGAATAGGAATGAACACACTTTTCAGACGCCTGACATTTCTGTTTAAAATATCCTTTTATTATGGATCTTATGTGATATTCTAATTTTCTGAGACATTGAATTTTTGGTTTTATTATATGAAAGCTATAATCATCCAAATTTTTAAGAAATAAGGACTTGACATATTTTACTCTATGTATAATGAATCTATATTCGTTCCTTTCTGAAAGGAATGTCAAGAAATATTGAACTTTTTACGATAATCAACATTTTTAAATGTACCTATATAACTTTTAATTCCTGATGAAATTTCACATGAATATTTAAACGTTGATCATACACTATTGAAATAGTTTTCCACACCCAAGCTCCAACATCTTTATCTGTTCACTGAGAACTTACAATCAGAAACCCACTGATGCCTGATCTGATGCCAGCACATGAAGACTGCATGATGCATGGTCAGACAAGCTTAAACATAACTGCAGATTCAGCAGATTTGTGGGCCTGAAATAAGGATAAACATACAACAGTAAATTGTAACTCCTCTGGGGCCCATATGATACTTTGAAATCCTGCTTTAATGACTGCTTGCATCCATTAGCAAAACACTTTTTTTCTTGCTGATATTAGCTTTCTAACACAACCACAATTTTTTGTGGGTCACTGTCAACATAGATGAAAATAGGCTACAGCTCTATGATGAATAAATACCTACTTTTATAATAATGTTTGGTCTCAATTAATCAAAACAGCAGTACACAGATAAGTAATACAAAAGTTCTGCGAGGTGAGAGAAATATTTCTGAAGGACAGAGAAGAGCAAGAAAAAATGTAGGAGATCAGTTTTGTGAAATCTAGCCATCTTTGTGGTCTTTTTAATTGGCAAATTTGAAATGTCGTTGATGTATTTAAGGCAATTCAAACACATCAGATAAGCCTTTAAGTGAAAACTAGATCTGAAACTTAAAGCATGTTTGAAAGACATGGAGAGTTATCAGTTATAAACATTATTTCATTATTTAACTAGAAACTGGTATTTTCCAGTAACATTCCACACAGTTTTCAGTTGCAACAGAGTGAAGCCTTTTGAAAACATAAACATTAAAACTAAAGTCACCTATTACATGAGCTGTTTTTTGTGGCTGCTCATTTATTCACCCCTTCCAATGTTCACTCAAAGCATAAGCAGAGCCCAAACTAAGGATCATATTTTTACCATTTGTAGAAAAATCCTTTTGGTGTGAAAGATGTTGCAACAATTAACTTTTAACTAACATGAAGACTGAAAAAATGTGAGTTCTTCCAGTCTGGCCACACAATGACTAACTAATGGCTTGATTAAAAGCTTCTTGTGCAAAAAAATGAAAACCATGACTGAAGTTTCAGATAATGGATCAAAACTCAGAATGGAAATTCCAATAAAATGAAAATAAAAGTGATATATTCTATGTATCTATATCATTTGATTGACAATTACAGTTGAATTCATATATAAATCTACACCATGAAAATATTTGCCCCCTGGCTATTTTGTCAGTTTTTTTTAAAAAAGAAATAAAAAACTGACCAGTAATTCTAAAATACCACTTCCTGCTTTAGATCCCTGTCTGGGCGTATTGTTGGTGGTGTTTGGTGGTTCTTTACCCTCATCATCATCTCCTCCTACACGGCTAACCTGGCTGCCTTCCTAACTGTGGAGAGGATGGTGTCCCCTATAGAGAGTGCCGAAGACCTGGCCAAGCAGACCGAGATCGCCTATGGGACGTTGGATGGAGGATCCACCAAGGAGTTCTTCAGGGTGAGAAACTAGTCCACTAATGATACTAGAATTCAGCTTCAGCAACAAATGAAATGTACACATTTTCCATTTAAACCAAATACTTTTAATCAGGATTTTCTGTTTGGCTCCCACCACCCATGTCTCCTTTCTGGTCCTGCTTTGTTATTTGTAATTCAACTTGTGTTTAGTTTCTAACCCCTTATTCCAAAGCGCCTACTAGTTTTAGACAACCCTCATATTCTTTCTATGTGTTGGTTATAGTTACTAGTTACTATAGTTACTAGAAATTTGTTTCTATATATTTATGCTGAAGCAAAGAAGGTTTTGTATTGAATGTCAAGTAAAGGAATTATTGAAAGTGTGTTATATTTATTATATTGACTAGACATCCATTTTGAATAAAGTAAAACCCTAATGAAGGTAGAGGCATGCTGCTCTTTTTCGTTCTTTTGATGTATGTTCATAGAGCTTTTAGTGCTAATTACATTGCAGTTGCTACTACCATTAAATCACTGATACTATTGTGTGTGGGAGATATATACAAGAATAATGGGCTTCAGTTGTACAGTGACATTGTCCTTTAATTGTGCAGCTAATGAGGCTTTGAAGTAGAATAGCTTTGTACGTTGTCAGGTGGTGGTGAAGCCTGACTAAACTTAATTTTTCAAGATGTCATTATAAATTACATTGTTTAAAGAAAACAATACAAGCACTGATACAAACTCCTGCTGAAAACTTTTAGCCCCTGCAGTGAAGATCTAGTATCATGTTGAGACGTTGATGAGATTTCATGTGCTTTTCTCACTACTGTCTAGCCTATAGTTTTTACTCTACAATTAGAAAGTAATCGTTTAATCATTTCCACCCTTAGAGATCAAAGATAGCAGTGTTTGAGAAGATGTGGTCCTACATGAAGTCTGCAGATCCCTCAGTGTTTGTGAAAACCACTGATGAGGGTGTTGTCAGAGTGAGGAAGTCCAAAGGAAAGTATGCCTATCTGCTTGAGTCCACCATGAATGAATACATTGAACAGCGCAAACCCTGTGACACCATGAAGGTTGGGGGAAACCTAGACTCCAAGGGGTATGGAGTTGCCACTCCCAAAGGATCTGCCTTAAGGTAAATTCCATGTACTACTCAAAAGCTGAATAGATCTCCTGTGCCTGGAGAGATAAGTGCATAATTACACTGAAAAAATTAATGCATAGTGACAATTTTGTCTTAGAGTTGAAATAATTGTGTTTATGTTGAGGCTGCATGATTCTTCAATTAAATAGACATATTTTTAAAACTTGGAATTGAGATTAATTAATGTTTTTTCATCAGATTTGTTAAGAACATTACATAACTGTACATTCTATAGTTCCACCTACTAAATCTTGCAAGCATAATAGATGTTTAGACATCAAACTAAAGCTATTATAATAATTAATTAATTAATTAAATTATACAAATACAGTTTGTATAACAAACCAACTTGACCTGTACTTTGAAATTTAAAAATAAACTGTAATCTATAAAGATCCTCAGCTTCAGTATGAACACTGAGAACACTGAAGAACTGAGTTTTGTTTAAGGTGTTGTCACAGTGGGAAATGTTTAATATCCACATAGTGTTAGGGTGGTATGCAAAACACTAAATACATATTTAGTATCTAATTGACATTACTTAAGCCCATATAGTGGATTGCATTAGTATTTTTATCTCTTAATCACTAAACATATAAACCCCATTTCCAGAAAAAAACACAATATTCTCCAAAATTCTCCATTTCTCAAAAAAGAAAGAAAAGATTTTATATAGTTTTACTGAACAACTTAATAGTATTTTGTAAATATACAAACTTACAGTGCAGCAACATACTCAGCAAAAGTCAGGACAATTTTAAAATAATGCATGTGTGTTAAGGAAAATATTAGGATTTTTTTTTTTTTAACACATCAAGCGTATAACACAATGTCAATAAAAAGATAGAACACAATGTTAAACATTTTATTTAAAGGATATAACACAATGGTAACTAACTTTTGTTGAGTGTTAAGCAGCATTCTGAGCATTACTTTCTTCAGTATACAATAACTTGCCACAACATTAAAACCACTGACAGGTGAAGTGAATAACATGGATAATTCCTTTACAATGAGACTTGACAAAGGGTGAGATATATTAGGCAGCAAGTGAACAGCCAGTTCTTGAAAATAAGTGTGCTACTTTGACAAGGGCTAAATTATAAAGGCTCTAGCCGAGCTTGCATGTCTTTTGAAGTGTTCCTAATAGGCAGTGGTTAGTACCTGATAGAAATGGTCCGAGGACGTATGATTGGTAAACCAGCAACAGGGTCACGGGCACCTAAAACCTTGTTCACACTACATGATTCTGAAAAAGGTCACTGTACTGTTCACACTGCACAGCCTCAAGACTCCCAATCAGAAATTCATACCGTTCTGTGTAAACAGAGTGGTGATGGGCATCACCAGCTGCACGTCTTTCAGCAGCTGGTCTACAAAACATGAAAAATCACATCAGCATTGGCACAGGGCATCAGGGGTTTGGGCCCGCTCCCACTAAGCTACAGTTTTCAGCAAGGCAAGGCTCGTTTATTAATATAGCACATTCACATTCAATGTGCTTTACATAGATAAAAAGAAAATTAATATAAGAAATAAAAGTAAGATTAAAACTGCAAAAGTAGAGAAAGTGAGATAGACAAGATAAAAAATCTTTAAACGAAACAGCAGAAATAAATGGAAAGTCTGACCTAGTGCTTAACGCTCGACATAGAGCATAATGCATGACTCAGAGTCTAACACCCGACTTAGAGCTTAACACTGGACCTAGTGTAAAATCACATATTCACAACTTCTCTCCGCGTCTTCTCTTTATCTGGGTGGTTGTGGTACTGAGCACTTTAAATGTTGAGGCATGGGTGCTCCTGCCAAAGCTCTATTACATTTTGTTCTGATTGCTGAGTCCACAAATGACACAGCCATGCTCTTGTCTTTTTTGTCAACTGAGGTGCATGTCCCCTGCCTTTTTCCGTCTACTCATATTCTGGGCTCTGATTGGCTGTAGCTTACGATTCCACATCAGTGACAAGTCGGTCAGCTTGTTGTGTAACGTTTTTTAGCGTTCACACATATTGATTGCTCAAACATGAAATCGCACCTGAACCGGAACCAAAAACAGCTTTAAAATTGTGTAGTGTGAACAAGTATAAGTTTCCCTTATATGATAACATGTCAGACTTCTGGTCAAATTCTACAGAGGAGCTACTACAGCACTAAAATATATTACTAACTATGAAAGAAAAACCTCATAATATGCAGTGCACCACAGTCAGAGCTGTGTTAGGAGACCTATACAATATTAGGCAGGGGGTTGTAATGTTATGGCTGATTGGTGTATAACTGTGCATGGTTTAACTGAGCCTCTTTTAATATGATGGCTAGATTTAGCTGAAATGTCCTGAATGAAGTCTTTACAGGTGATAATTTGGAATATTTGTGGATGTCTTTGTCTTTGTCTCATGAAAAGCACTATTCATAATACACAGTGCGGCTTATTTCTTTATTCTTTCATTGTCAATACTGTTATTGTTAATGTGCTATATGTGTAAATGCCACACTGTTGGACCTTTGTTTATTGATTCTTTCTGATTCATTTCATGGTTTCATCTCATCCCAGTCCATCACTGCTCCACCTATAATTGTCTTTTTTGTTTTTTTCTTGTCGTTTTTTTTGCTGAACATGACCTCATACACTTAAATATTATCTAAGCAGGGGCTGAGTTAATGCTGTTACCAAATTCTATGTTTTAATTCAGTTTTTTTTTTCATTGTTAAGAGGCTTAACAATGATTAACAAAGATTTGGGCAAAATTACACCAGATTATTTTCTGCCTTAATATCAGCAAACAACAGATTATATTTTTGGAATTTAAGTAAACTGTTCATACTGGAATACACTGGAAAAGAGAAAGTTAAAAAAGTTTCCTTGTCAGTGTGTATTAATCATTATGGTCATTCATATCTTCTCATCATGTCTGATTTCCTATAATATGTTGCTTTCTATCATACTATTTTTTTCATTTTTGGTCTACTTGTTGCAGACTGACTCAGTGATCTCCGACAGTCATCAGGAAACTCTAATTCACGAGCAATGCTTGTGTTTGATTGACCTGTCTATGCTCCAGCCAAAAATGTTAAAACCTGCTGCAATATATTACAAGTTTTACAAAATGTTGCTAAAACACTCATTTAAACTAAATTACACAATCAGTTTAGTCAAAATGGGTGTAGTTATTTGTAGCTGAGCTAGCATTAGTGTTCAGTTAGCAAACAGTTTAGTTAGCAACAACAACATAATAGACCTTAGCATTAAATAGCATTTTAAACTGGAACCTCCATCCTAATTCATCAGAATAAGGGTTTTGACACAATTCTGTAAAGTTTGTCTAATGTCAAAACAGTCAGGCTAGTAATAATACTATATTAATATACTATACATTACTGTACTGTAGTATTATTTTGGAGGATTTGTACTGTGTTTGAATATAACGATTGAATACTTCCGTATAAAATATTAAATACTTTAAAAAGTATTTAAAAAATAAATGCATTTTGTGTGCTAGTACTAGTTACAATTAGCAAAAACCTGCAGATTTTTATTCTCTTTTTTTTTGCCTGTCCTTGTGTCAGTAGTCATGGCACTTTACACCACCACATTTATTTTTTTTGCTCTTATATGCTTGGCTCCATTCTTCTGCTTTTTATAGAATAAGATGTAAATGGCTGAAATATTTAGATAACTGCAATTGACTACTTATTGTATTTGAATATTATTGTGGAAAATCTATACTTAATTAAATATAATTAAAATCAGAGATGGCATTCCCAATAGAAGCATATTTCTTCATTCAGATCTTAAAAAACAAAGTAAAAGTCTATGGAGAAATAATGCATTTTCCATTTTTAATGATTTATTCATTACTGCCAACGCTTGTATAAATTTGTCTTTGTGTAAGGACAATTACCATCCATTAGTGACTACTAAAAAGCTTGAATTTTATTTATTTAAATGTAAGATTACTTTTACTCAACACATTTTTGGTTTTGTACTTTTTCTTTTAACTTAAGATTTTAATACAGCAACCATGCGTTAGTGTAGGTTCACTGCATGCTATGAAGGATGCATTTGTGGGCGGAGCATGGATACATCAATCGATAGATATTCTCCATTCACTCTGGTTCGTTTGGCTGGTCAGATCTTATTCTGGTGCAGTATAAAGCAGACTGCCAGCAATTGAATGGTGGTGTTTGTTGGGGGTTGTTGTGTCAGTGTGCCACAGCCTTTGGTCTTCCTGACAAAGCAACGTATTTCACAGATTAATGATCATGGATGAAGTCTGGCTTTCTGTTACTCACCCATAAGCTAACTCTTTCTGACCCCTCCTGTCTCTCATGGGGCACGGCTCAGAAAGGGTTTGGAGGTTTTACTGAGAAAGACACTGTTGGCCAGGAGCAGAGCAGACCCATGGTTTGTTTGCTTTCCTTCCCAGTGGCACATACTCCCCGCCATGCAGTGGGAGGGTTTCCCTGCAACAGCGCAGAGGAAGGAGCAGATGAAGACTGGGTAAGGGAGGAGCTGGCACATTATGAATGCTCTGGCATGAGCTGCAAAGAATGAGGGATTTCCAAAAGAATGTATTACTTCTTTCTTCTCTGCCCAGTTACAACATAATATCAACTTAAAGGCATAGCGATAGATTATCCGAAGCTAATCTGAGGCATACCAACTTAATCTGGGAGTCTGTTTCCACAGTCCAAAAGGCCAATGCCATGATAAAGAGCTTACATTCAGAGCATTGCTAATACCTCCTCTTCCCTTCCCAACAGTCCATGTCTTACTTGGTAAAATCTGTCACACTTTGGTCACACTTGCATTTTTTATGACATCACAGCACAAGACAACAAAGTCTTGTAGAGACAGGAAGCACAGTCAGATCAGTTTTAGTTTGATTTATATATTTATTTTTGCCTTGCTTTACTTTGCTTTACTTTCTTTTTAAAGATTTGATTCACTTTTTTGATTTCCTACAACCTCTGCCTCGCCGTCCCATTCTCACCACTGATGCTGACCCCAATTATCTTATTATCATTTCAAGAAACCCAGTAAACCTGGCAGTGTTAAAACTGAACGAGCAGGGCCTGTTGGACAAATTGAAAAACAAATGGTGGTACGACAAGGGCGAGTGCGGCAGCGGGGGAGGTGATTCCAAGGTCAGCCCCAGAATGAGCTATCCAGCGGGTAACCACCACGGTGGGGGGTAACCGGCAACCACTGACGCCAAACACTCCAGCTAGCATCTACACACAGTGGATTATAACAAGAAACCAAAAAGTGGATAATCCACATAATTGGATCTGCCAACAATATATAGGCATTAGCTAAATAAAAAACTGTGTAAACATGATGATTAATGAACAAAGAACATATTTAAAGCCACTTTTATCAATCAGTGCATATCTGAGTGTTTCCACCACTTGCCGGTTACCCAAAGTGATATAGTAATACACATCTTGCAGTAGGGAGAAAGGCAACAAAGCTAGATGGAGTATTAATGCATATCACTTTGGGAGTGACACTTTATTTTTTTCAGACTTTGTGATTGTGTTGTTGTTTTTTTTTCTTTATCTACCTGTAGACCAGTACATCAGTACATAATTATGGGTGTATGTTTGCTTAAAATGCTGAATAACATAAGATAACATGGGTAATGTTATTTATGTTATTTTCCTGGTTGAAGAATCCCCGTAAACCTAGCGGTGTTGAAGCTCAATGAGCAAGCCGTCTTAGACAAACTGAAAAACAAATGGTGGTACGATAAAGGCGAGTGTGGAAGCAAGGACTCCGGAAGAAAGGTCATTTCACACGCTGGTGCTTTGCCTCACTTAGAGAATGAGCC
>JBBIGC010000024.1:8805231-8822816 GCA_037576955.1 Lepidarchus adonis
ACATACACACACACAAACACACAGAAACACACACACACACAAACACACAGACACACACAGAAACACACACACACACACACACACACACACACACATGCATAAATGTGCCTACACACACAGACACACACACACACATGCATAAATGTGCCTACACACACACACACACACACACACACACAGTTGGTTTATCTAATGACATTTACCATCCAAATACAGTAGGTAAAGGGCTTAGGGGGCAATAAATATTTACACGCTGCTGATGAATAATTATGATATGGATATCTGGTAGTTTGCGGCATTTCCCTTAGTGAACGTAGCAGTTCTTGCTATTGTATCATAAAGAATGTAATGCATGTAAAAGTCTGTATATGAATCTGTAATAAAGATCTTGTCAAAGGCTTTTAATTAGCCTTTAAAAAATGAAACATGCTTTACAAATCTGACCTTTTGGATAGTGGCCCAGTATAGTGGATGCCCTTTGGCTACTACATTAGAAGTCATAAGGAGCACTCATTAATTCCTCTAATGAATTCTAAATCTAAGGAAATGTAGCCTACACTGTTTTTAGTCAGAATGTGCCTACTTTGTCTATATAAAGAAATCTTTCCAACACAGTTAAAATATTTGAAAATGTTAGTAACATATTTTTTCTACAAAATAACTTTTACAATATTCATTTAAAATAAATGTGATGGTAAAATATAGTGTTAGATATTTTTTATTCAATAAATTATTATGATAAATAACTGTCAAAGGTCATTTATTTGCGAATTTTAATTTCTGTAATTAAATATTACAACTTCATGTTTTAGAATCACTTATAGCAACATTCATCATGAATTTCCCTCATTTCTATTTACAGAAAATGTGATATTTTTCAAGACATATACATCACTACATTCATTTTTCTTTTTCCAAATAGGTTTTATAATTTCTAAAACAATGAACGTGGTTCCAGTCATAGTCCAAGCTTTTAAAAAATAGTGTAGTTAAACCTAAATGTTAATATAACCATCCAGCATTTTGCAAATGACAGGTTGGAGAGAAATGCCTTGCTATAAAATTCCCGCTACTCGATTGCTTTCCCCTACAGAGCTCCGAAATTCTGTCTATTCTTGTCCGTGTCTCAGAGACAATGTGCATGCCGTTGGATGAGACCTCAGTACGGTCACTGAAATCATGCATGCCACTGGCTCCCACCACCCCTGATGTGATGTCAAGGCCACCGGGGACAGGGAAAGTACTCACAGGGCACCACAGTGGCCTACATATGAGATATTATACAATATGTTGTTGCCAAATTGACATCCTATAGACGATATTATGTGTACCTCAAGTACAACAGTAGTAAAACTGTGTAATCAGACATCGACTGTTTCAGAGTATGCAGAAAGCAAATTTCAGACCAAGGTTTTAGAGATTGATATGTGTGATCCCAGCTTGTGACTTGTGCATGAGTCCGCATGAATCTTCTACTTATGCTGTGTTTAGTAAGCGATTTTTATTGCGCACAGTAGCCTTATTTATGTTATTTATGAAAACGTGAAAGCACCAAGCTATCAGATCTTAAAATCTGCATTCATTATAAAGTAGTTATAGTATATTACTATTTCATGCCTCAAAGTAGATTTTATGTTTTATATTTATGCAGTATTTAATAGCAGTAGAAAGAGAAATGGAATATACTATGTGCGTTTGTGACTGTACTTGTGTGTGCATGTATGTGGTTATGAGTATGGGTCTGTATTTGAATATTTATATTGTACATGCATATCTGACTATGTTCTCTGGGCTCCACAGGATAAGACCAGTGCCCTGAGCCTCAGTAATGTGGCTGGGGTCTTCTACATCCTGATTGGGGGACTCGGGCTGGCCATGTTGGTGGCCTTGGTCGAGTTTTGTTATAAGTCCAGAATTGAGTCTCGGAGAATGAAGGTACATAAAGCACAAACACAAAACTTTTACATTTCAATATTATGTAATTTCATTTTACAGCTTAAAGCATGTGGACTCCTCCCCATCACATCCATAATGCTTGTTGAATATCCCATTCTGAAACTTTAAAAGCCTCCATTCTTCAGTGAATTTGTGCCAGTTCTGTCAAAAAAGCGTATTTAAGGTCAGGAACTGAAAGGTTTGTGAACATTTAACATTCAGCTGAGTTGAGGTCAGGGATCTGGAGGTTGGACTGAGCAGGGTGTGGGTTCAGGGCTCTGTGGAGACTTATTTTATTATTATTATTATTATTATTATTATTATTATTATTATTATTATTATTATTATTATTATTATTATCTCATACACATTCATGTTTACTGTCTATAACTGGTCTAAATCTGTTATAGTCAGTTGAAATTTATCATAGAAATACAATACTCACTGTATAATCTGCAGTATATGTAGTGACTGTTTAAAACGAATACAATTTTATTTATAATTTATTAATTTATTATCATTTATTATTTTTATTTATAAAATAAACAGCATGTTCCCCATCCCTAATATGTGGCCACATATGATCAATTGACTGAGAAAAGTTTGAATAGACTCCTCCTCCTCATATTCATATTTCACATCAGTCTGTCAATCGGTGGGAAATCTTTTCCAAAATTCCACAGTTATCCTTCTTCCTCTAGACAGGATGGTGTTAGCAGTAGAGAGGTACGTGTGGGTGGGTGTGATGCAGTAAGCCCCATACTGTGTCTCTTTCTAATCCTGAAACATCTTCCTTCAAATGCTTCAAGAACCACCTCACATATTTAGATTCAGATGCCATTAGATGAGTCATCATTTTATTTTAGGTTAGCCAATGAAAAAAAATGGTGTATGCAATCCAGCCCATATCCAAATTATATTTCTGCCTCTCGGATTGCAGCCTTTAGCTGTCCGCCCATCATTTAGTGGATCATTTTGAATAAGGCAACACATTGTTCTGTCACTCTATGGTTAGCAGGCTTGTTGTCAGATGCCATTTCATGCCATCTCTCTGGTTCAGTGTAAGCGATGCAGAGCCTTGATCTGTGTGCATCTTTACCCCGCTCTTCATAAATGCCATGTTTAGAATATCACAGGCGCAAATCGCTGCTGCTAGCAGGCCAATTAGTCTGCATCAAGCCTGGAAACATAATCCTTGGCAATCCACTGAAGTGTGCTGGATTTGAATCATTTATTCACCAAGGATGTACAAGCCCACATCATTAGCTCTCGTTTCAAGCCTACAGGGTTTCATTATGTTAAACTAATGCGAGAGCGAGTGGCTTCCCAGCTAGCACCAACTTCGTTAACAATTTTGTTATTATTTTTTAAATTATTGCTAAATTATTGCACAGGCCTGCCCAGTAGATAGACACTGAGTAGCTTTAATACAATATAAGGCACATAAATATACTATTCCCAAGAACTTAAGGCTCATGCAGAGAGTTGCATCAATGGACAGAATTTATTTAGAGAAGTTCCCTATAGATCATTTGCAGATGCTTAAATGTTAAACATTGAATACTAGTTGCATACCACCAGTATCTCCCGGAACCTGAAACTGTTCAGATTTAATTTTAGTTTGTGGCTGGAAGTGAAGATTAGGATTAGGTTTGGTTTAGGATGAAGATTTAATAGAGTTTATTACATTCAACATGTTGAATATAATTGATATTTAGTTGAAAGTAAAATGCTGATGATCTATAAAGCATCTACAAATACACTATTCATATAAAATACACTATTCTCACTTTTTCCAATTGGACTAAACATAATCACATCAGTTTATAGTAGGGATGTCCCTGACTGATTTTCACAGTCAACCAAAAGGCCAGATTTTTTAATCTTATGCCCCCATGATAGATGTTAAATTAGTCCACCTTTTTATTTGTGTGAACATATGTGCATATACATATACTGTTAGCTTAGCTGCTACATACAGTTTTCACCAACGAGAGAAAGTAAGTACAGATGACAAAGGCTCATGCTAACGCTAACACACTTAGGTTATTTAAGTGGAAGTGAAGTGTTGGGGATTATCCACATCTACAAAGACATTCACAAGTTCAGTAAAAACAGCTTTTGTAAAAAGCAGAATATTTTCAGATATTTTTGAGGGTTGATGTGTAGACAGGGAAACTGTGCAGTAGTGGAAGTAGCCAAAAATGTTGCTATTAACTTTGCTAACAGGACTTAATGTACAGTTATTCTCCACTATATTGAGGCATCAGAAAAAAGAGGCATTGGTATGTGTTACAGAGGTCATTACTATGTCCAACACTCCCACAAGTCAGGTGGACAGAATTTTTTTTTTTTTTTTTTAAGAAGAAGGAAAAACTGTTTCCACACAGTTTATTTGGACATTTTTTTGCACTGAGCCCATGAGTGATGTATAGAAGCAATATTTTCTATTAAAATATGCTTGAAGACACAATAACCTCATAATCCATTTTATTTAAAAGATAACATTAAATAAACAATAGCATTAATAAATACATGCAATTTATCTAGTGACAAAATCTTAATGTACAGAGAATGCTATGACAGATATAGCCTTAATTCATCGGCTTTGTGTTAATGTGATCTAAGCAGCGTTTTGTGATCTGTGCAGCAAATCATTGATGCGGCCATGCTGGGCTCCACTTTGACCCGGATGGGCAGCGGTGGGGAGAACGGCCGTGTGGTGGCCCATGACTTCCCCAAAGCAGCACAGACTCTGCCCTGCATGGGACAGGCCGCAGGTATGGGCCTCAGCACTACCGGCATGTAGATGGACCCTACTCCTGCACTGGCACAGAAGGGAGAACAAAAGGGGGCACAGAAAGAGAAAAGTGTTGCACTGCAACATGCTGTTCACCGGCCACTGAACTACAGCCATCCACACTCTGGACTCTTCACCACGAGAGAGCAGGAGAGGGGAAAATCTCTTTTCTAATACAAAGTTTGTTCATTTTCTTGAAGCCTATCTGGTGCAATAAGAAGCCTGTGTGGGAGTTTTGTATAAGGCATCATTTTTGTGAGAATGAAGCACGCCGAGGTCGTTCTCCACTTTTAAGTGACACTTGCACTATGTAATTTCTTTAATTCGGCCCTGTTTTATTTTTGGTTACTTGATGAGGGATCTTATGGCTTATTTGTTGCTGTTTGTCCATTTTAAGCCTAAAGGGTTCCATTGTGTTAAACCAATGCAAGTCATTTCTGTCTGTTAAGTAACATGCAGAGCATTCCAAACCAAAACATGTTTTAATCCAAGAGGAGGAATTATTCATTTTATTTAAAGTGAGTGCTGTTTATGGAGGGAGGCCACTGAATGTGCTGGTTTCGATTTGGTGATGCTTCATCTTCGTGTTTCAGTTCCATTACGAGATGTCAAAAGGTCTTCCTCCTTCATTAAATGCACTGCCCAAACTTTCCTCTAAAGAACCCCGATAAGATTGTTCAGTAAGAAAACAGGAGCTGATCGCTCAGGCTTGTCATAGCCTTTGCTCTGTCTCCTTCTGCCCTGCCGAACATGATGAATCACCTGCTCGCAGTCTCTGAGCCATGATTAGATCTGAGAGAAAGAGCAATCGCAGGAGAGAGCACGGGGGAGAGACAGCCAGAGACAGAGTTAAGACAAAAGACAGAGTGAAATACTGCATACACAGCGTAAAGGTGGGCGATTAGACAAAAAAATTGCATTGTGCTTTTTTCTAACTTTAAACGATATTTGATTATTATGGAATTATGGAAACAAGTTGGAACAGGCAAAGCATAAATATTTGGAAGAATAAAAAAGACGTATCAGGAAAAAAATGACCAAATAATGATTAGAAACAGAGGCTTAATGGGCTGACACCCTTGATTACATGCTTTCTATAATTGGTCAGCATCTGTTTTTTATGATACATGCATTTCTGCCATGTTCTAGAAATACCAATGATATACACACTCAACTCAGAAAAGCATATCATCGACAATTTATCACAATATTGATGTTATATTGCCTTAATGTAGTCTATTTGAGCTTGAAAAATTATGCCCATATTCAACCCACACTATCTTCTATCCATTGTGCCTCTCTGTTTGTGAGCACTTGGTTACATGTGCATCCTCATCACAGTGAGTTGTTAGCAAGTTGAGCTCTGCAGAAATGCTCATTATGGAGGACAACATGCATTGGAGATTATACAGTATATGGCCATGCACTGGAAACTTTACTGTTTTCTGAAATCATGAAGAGAAAGTGGGAATCTGTTGTTTTGCGCTGCTGTTGCAATAGTATGAAAACACATTTGGAAATATCCCTATTAGCAACAGCAGCTGTTTGTGGTTTGACATTAATTTGATGATTTAATGGCTTGCTTCTAACAGTGGAATTGAGAGTGGGGAGAAAGAGCAGCACCATTATCCTGGTTATTAGTCTGACTGCTGTTGCATTTATAGTCAAATTTCATGTGTTATATGAAATGTGCTGCTGCCACACGCATCCAAAATGATGTTACAGGACATTCTTAATTTCCATGTTTGTTAGTAACAACATTTTATTCCCAGTAGAGCTGGGCAATGTGACAATGTTTATTATTATTGTGATAAATTGTGGCCACATTATGTTTTTCTGAGCATATCGTCATACGTACTTTGAAAAAAACTCATGTTTAATTTCAAAGAAAACAGGTGAGCTTATTATAATGCAGTGTGAAACACTAAATAACATAATTATAATTAATTATTAATTATAATTATAATTAATTAATATGGCACTGCTGGCAATTTTTAATGTGTTCCATCTTAACAGATAATGGAAAAATACATATTGTGACATATTGCATATTAAGAACATTTCTCAAAATATGATATAATTTTACCACCCTATATAATCTCCCACCCTAATTCCCAGAAATTTTGGACAATTTATATGCACACCCGTCATATATTCATTATGAGATTTGGCAAGTGGGCAGGTTAACAGATTAAAACTGTTAAAACACAACCTGAATTTTACACTTTACTTTTCTCATTTCTTTAGATTTTATATATCTGTACATGTGTGGAGATAACTGGATGAGGACAATCTTCCTGGGAAACAGTAAACATTTTAACATTTTTGTCAACTTTTCAGACCAACTTTTATTCTTGTAATTAAAAATACATTTGGCAACAAATTTGGCAACTAGCAATGACAAATCTTAGCTACTTTTATAAGTAGAGTCTCATCCAAACTGCCTATTTTAGGGAAGAAATCAGATTATCCAGTGATTCTGAGTTTTCATTTTTTTATATAAGATCACTGAAGCAATTATATATGATATATTCATTGACAGATTACTGCCAAATCAGATTTTTCTACAATAATAAATACACACTCAAAACACACACAATGTGATGGTCAACATTTTCAGTAATGCAAAAAAAAGAAATTGAAATAGAAAAAGGTTCATGTCCAACAGAGATATAATAATATAATGCATAGTAAAGAAAAATACTGAAAATGGATTTCAGCAACAGCTTGATTCATTGAAATGCCCTTGTAGACACCATGTAACTGTGGCAACATTCTGCTATTCTGCGATTAACAATAAAATACAATAAATAAATAAAAAAACAGACACACAATGTGCCTACTCTTATGTTTCTTAACAGTGATGCATCTCAAACCAAACTCATGAAGATGTCTGATTTTTATTGAGGAGGAATTGTGTGTTAGTACTGACTTTCTCATGGATCTAAGAGTGAGATATGTGTTCCTGATGTTCTGCTTGGTGTCCTGAACGGTGTAATACTAGCACCTCTGAAAGGCAGCTGAATCTGGCTGATTCTGTCACAGTTGTACTACATCTGTTCTGTCCTGTTGTACCGTTCTAAGACAGGGTGACCAGAAAGTCATTGTAAAGCACAAGAATACTTTTTTTTTTTGCACAACAGCAATGTCACATCACCCCTCCAGCGCAAGCATCTGCTGCGAGTTGGTTTGACGTTTTTGTCAGGGCTACGGCATCAGCTTCCGTCTGTATGTTTCCTCAATAAAGTGTATGGCGTATTACGTTTGGGCAGAGTGTTGACAATAAGTACAGTGCTGATCGTTTTTTATACCTACAGTGAAAGACATTAAAATCGACTAGAAAAAAGATTAATATGATGTGATACATTTGTGCAGAAAAAATGATTCTTTTATTGTTTTGCATTTGATAGGTTTTTCATTTGGTATGTTGTTAGAGTTTCTTTATTTTATTGTATATATTGTGGATTTTTTGTCCTGTATATTGTTTCTTTTTGGCTTTAATTCAGTTGTTTTCTTTTTCAAACAGTCTGTTCTGTTTTATTTGCATCAGTCTCACTGAATACCTTTCTGAAAAAGAAAGGAGGATGTGACTGGAATTTTGAAATTGAAAACATGTTGACAAGGAGTGCTCAGAAATAAACTTTTCTAACCACCTTGCTGGGGTTATGGATCCTGCATACCTCTCTTTCTCTCTCTCACACACACACACACACGTTTGTGCAGGTAATGTGGAATCAGATTTAGAGTGGTAATTCTACCACAAATCCTCATTTCAGTTTGAGACTGGGTGCCGGGTTATGTGGTTCGCCCGAGCTCATTTATTCACTATTATGGCTTTCTGTTTTAGCTTCTCCTCTCCTGCAACTCAATCTAACAACAGAACAGATGAATTTATCCCCACCAGCATGCCACATTCACATAAAACAGCTATTCATGGGACCTTTGTGCTTCACCAGTTCTTTCTGTTGCCTCTTGGAGCGCAGTATCGATCTCAATAAATGCCACATTTGTTTTCTCTCTTTTATTTCCCCCATAGGTCTGGCCTTTTCAGACAAGTCACTTGGCAAAAAATCACTCTCACTCAAAGTCAATCACAAGAAAAGCCAGAGGCTTTCATGTGTGGCAGAGTGTTCAATACAGCAGCACTGTCTGGCGATACCTAAGTCCATGTCTGTAGATATGAATTTGTCTCAAAGTACATGAATACACCTAGACATATTTTGATATTTCTACACTGCACTGCTGAAGGCGATGGAGTGAGTGTATCATCCTTCCTTTCCCTGCTATAACAGTACTGTGAGATCAGTGATGTGTGTGCGTTGATGGTGAAGATGAGATTTCATCAGTCAAGCCACACAGAAGCTTCACGTTCCATTAATGTCAGTAGAAACGCAGGGGCAAATAACAAGAACTATAAGAACAGATTTTAATATCCCTGCAGTATCTCTTCCAAAATAACTCAAATCACAAATGACTCCTTTACTCCAAGTTCATATGTCATGCTTAATCTGCATTTGCATGATTCAACTGCAGCTTGTTGTCTTTTCTAGCATGCCCTTCCTGAAAGGAGTGTATAGGGGTGAGGATGTGTGTCAAAGCCACAATCTTGACACCTTCAATTTAAACTTACAAATCACAATTGTAGACTAATATTCTCACATCCACAATTCTGGTTTCCATTTTCTTAAATGATTTAAATGATAATTTTTTATTGCAAATTTTTTCAGAATTTTTCTCCAGTTTAGTCATTACCGATTCTACCTGGAAGTGATGTCTCCATCAGTATGATGCCGTTTGACTTATTGTTTTTTTAGCAGCGGGTGTTGTTAATCAATTTCACTTGCTTTGGTGTTAATGAAATGAACAACAGGTGCACTAGAGAGGCAAAAAAGACAACCCCACAACGGGAATGATTTTACAGGTGGAGGCCATTGATGTTTTTTATCTCCTCATCTTTTCTGACTGTTTTGGCCTTAGTTTAGAGCAGGGGTCTCCAACACGTAGCTCATGAGTTATCGGTAACTCGCAACCCTTTTCGAAGTAGCTCACCAGCAAGGGTTCATGAGATTAAAACCATGCTTATTACAATATGATTAGTCACCGGGCAAACCAACTTCCATGTATATCCAATCAAATTCATTGGTGCCCCACCCCCTTCTTAGGCAAAACGATTATTTGCTAACCAGGTGTCAATCAAACATTGCACTGCTGTTGGGCTTGATGAGACAGAGGTTATGTGAGGTGGGGTGCAGCCATGGGTGCGGAAGCAACCCGTACCAAAAAGTCACTCATGAAGAGTGGGAAACTGAGTTTTGTTTCACAAAGGTAAATAATAAGTGTGTGTGTCTGATTTGTGGACTTTCCTTCTGGTAGTCTAAAAAAGAAAAGACAAACAACAGTCTGTTTTCACCAAACCTATGAAGAACGCCAATACAGCAATATAGGCCTCATTTAAAGTGGCGCATATTTTAACAAAGCACAATAAGCCGTTCACCGACGGTGGGATTGTGAAGGAGGCTATGATCGCGGTGGCTGAAACGTCATTCAGGGACCATAAAAGTAAGACAGAAATGTAGTCTATTGCTGATGTACAACTTGGTGCAATTACTATGACGAGAATGTCTGCACTGTCTACGGATGCGGGAAAACAGCTGGAATTGGAAATGCAGAGGTGCAAATGGTTTTCAATTCAGTGTGATGAGTCTGTCAACTCCAGTTATATAACCCAGCTGGTGGTTTTTATTCGAATGGTGTTTGGTGACTTTTCCACCAAAGAAAAGTTTTTGACTTAACTTCCACTAAAAACTACAACAAGGGGAGTTGATACTACAGTGCAGTGAAGGACTTTGCAGAAAAAAACAATCTCTTTCTAAAAATGTACACATTTCTGAAATATCATTGAATCAATTACCAACAGTCTACTGTATATTTGCAAAAGTTATGGAATTTGAAATTATGATTATGTCTGTTGTTAAGATCATCAGCTCCATTCAACCAAAGTCAAAGCTTCAGGTTGTTTCTGGAGGAATGCTCTGCAGAGTTTGGGAGTCTTCTTCTCCACACTGAAGTCAGATGGGTGAGTCGGGGTAAGATACTGAAGCGGGTTCTTTCCTTGCAGGGTGAAATGAAGGCTTTTATGCAAACAAGGGTGGAGGATACCACCCTATTATCAGAGGCAGAGTGGCTTCATGATCTTGCTTTCCTCACAGATGTAGCTGAGAAGATTAACCACCTGAACCTACAGCTACAAGGCAAAGATAAAACATCGTATATGATCAGTGTTGTAAAGGCATTCTGTGCAAAACTGTCATTGTACATCCAGGAAGTAGGTTTTAGCACTTCCTCTCTGTCTCAAAGGTGTTGTCACACAGGTGCAGCCAGTGTTTTATAATGTTTCCAAGTATTGCGACCTCTTGTTAAGGCTTGGGCAGCAGCTTGCAAACAGATTCAGTGACTTTGAAAAACTTCAGCCCTGTGTGAAAAATTGAAATTAATCATGATAATGTGCAGTTGTCTCAACAAGTCTCAACAGCATTCTAGACATAACTCTATATCACTAGCTCTGAAAATGTCTGGCTTTTCTGACATGAGTGACATGAAATCAAAATTCAGAACAAGATTGACAGATGAACATTTAAATGACTCCAGAAGAGTGAACCTAAGTGGCTACACTCCATCATCCTCCTCTCTTGTTGACTCCATGCCGTGCCAGTCATTTCACTAACTAAAAAAAGACTGAATACACATCACATACACCTGGACATGTCAATACTCTTGAAGTGATACAGTGACATGTGATATGTAACAAAATGTCAAATTAATATGAAATATCTGTGTATTTGTAATTACATTGTTTTCTTTTGACAGCATTCGTGTGTAATAGTCTGAGATGCATTAGTAAGAAATGCATACAGACATACTAAATGCCCATGCAGGTGATTGAAATATTTTTTTAATGTTTTATTGCAAAATGTGAGTTGTGGACACCCAACATTTTGTAAATGTTCATGTAAAACAGGCTTATTCCGTTTGTTTGGGTAGAAATAAGCTATGCGAATAAATGTTACAAAACATGAGTAGCTCTCAGCCATTTTAATTTTTATAAAAGTAGCTCTTTGGGGATAAAAGGTTGGAGACTCTTGGCCTATGGTTGCCATAAGGTGATACCTGGACAATACAAGTAGTCAAAATCAAAATGTTCCATTACTAGAAGATTTGCTGTGTCTCCCAGCACAGTCTCAAGAGCGGAGGAGATTCTAGGAGACTGGCAGTAACTATAGGAGAGATGGACAGGGTTGTAGAAGGTCCTTACCCCATCAGCAAGAACGGTGTCTGCTCCATTGTAGGAGGAACAGGAGGAGAACTGCCAGAGCACTACAAAATTACCTACACCAGACCACCGGTGTGAATGAACAAATAACCAGAAACTGACTTCATGAGGGTGACCTGAGGGCCCAATGTTCTCTAGTGGTCCATGTGCTCACTGCCCATCACAGTGGAGCCCAATTGGCATTGACCATAGAATACCAGCATTGGCAGGTCCACCACTGGGGCCCTGTCACAGATGAGAGCAGGTTCACCCTGAGTACTTGACATACGTGAAAGAGTCTGGAGAAGCTTTGGAGAATGTTATGCTGCCTGTAACATCTTTCAGTATAACCGGTTTGGTGGTGGGACAGTGATGGTCTGGGGAGGTGTATCCATGGAGGAAGCACAGACCTCTACAGGCTTGACAACAGCACCCTGACTGCCATTAGGTATTGGGATGAAACCCATTGTTAGACAATACGCTGGGTCCTACCTATGCAGAGGGTCCTGGGTTCCTCCTGGTGCACAGCAATGCCTGGCCAAGTGTGGCAGGAGTATGCAGGCAGTTTCGGGAGGATGAAGGAATTGATACTGATTGGCCCCCTCACTTTCCTGAGCAAAAAAACAATCAAACACCTCTGTTTCTGTCCATCCGACGCAGCCAGGTTGCACCTGAGACTGGGATTTACACACACAACCATCTCTAGGGTTTACAGAGAATGGTCCAAAAAAGAGAAAATATCCAGTGAGCAGTGGTTGTGTGGATGAAAATTCCTTGTTGATGTCAGAAGTCAGAGGAGAATGAGCAGACTGGTTTAAGAAGATAGAAAATCTACAGGAGCTCAAATAGCCACTCGTTACAACCAAGGCATGCAGAACACCATCTCTGAACACACAACACATCAAATCTTGAAGCAGATGGGCTGCAGCAGCAGAAGACAACACCTGGTGCATCTCCTGTCAGGTAAGTACAGAAAACAATCAAGTTCAATGAGGAACAGTTGGAGGCGTTCCAACAGCTGAAGGAGGCTTTGTGCAAAAGCTCATGCATTGGGAATTCCAGACACTGGTCAACCGTTCACGCTGAACGTTCATGAAAGAAATGGATACATGACAGCAGTACTGACACAAGACCATGGTGGTCTACAAAGACCAGTAGGCTACTATTTGGCAAAATTGGACAATGTGGCACTTGGTTGGGGACCATGCTTGAGAGCCGTCCAAGCCACGTTCTTAGCGGACAGTTCAGTGTATAGACATGACAGACAGGAGTTTGTACCTAGAAGCACAGATGAAATGTTCCATTTACATTTATATTTATTCATTTGGCTTTTGTCCAAAGCGACTTCCAAGTACAGGAACAATCAAAAATAAATTCAGACATGACAACACTGAGGTGAGAGGTACAAAGAGTTCAACACATTCTTCTTAGCCATAGAAAACAGTGCAGATGCTACAACAGTGCAGATGATGAGTGCTAAAACATTGCTATCTGAAAGAGAAACACATTCTACACTTTCATTAAGGGCTGATGAGTAAGTCTAAACAGACAGTAAGTGCTACAGCATAAACAACATGGTCTATTCATATCAGCGCTAAAAGATAAGATTACCGATGATAAGGAAAGACACAAATACCATATTTAATTATATTGCTGTAAAGTATAACATTTAAGTTTTAAACATCAGTTGTTCTTATGTAGATTACTAATATTTATGCACACATTTTGACATCTTTTGGCCTGATTGTCCCTCCTTGATGATGGCTGGGATTAGCTAATAGTAGCACTAGTGCATCATTGCTGAAGTAACACATTAAACTGACATGTCGTAGAAGTAAAGCTATCGGCACATGGTACAAATGAGTGAGTTTTATTACAACTCCTATACAATGTTTTAAACTGCAAACGTATGTGTATTTGGTTTTATATTGTTTTCTTAATTTTTTTTAATTATTTATCTTTATTTCAAATGGAACAAGATTTTTAAATTCTTACTTTATTTTTATGCTTTAATCCATTTTTATCTTTGTAAAGCAGATTGAATAACCCCTGTGTATTTCCTCACCTAGTTGTTGTAGACAAGACTGATATACTGTAAGATCCTGATTGATTGGTTAGCTAGAAAACAGTTACGTTTGGTACATAAGTTGTGTTAAGAATTAACATTAGCTTCAATCAGGTTACATACCATTAGTCAGCGACGATTAGTTTAGCTGATTAAGTCCTGTGGGGAGGATTTTACATAATTACCTAATTTCAGTTACAAAGTCCAAAAATGAATGGTCAAAGCCATTACTAGTAACTTCTAGTGGGGGACTTTTGGACTGGGGAACATGTCAAAGCAGCCGTAGCTGCTGAAAAATGTTAGGTATTTAAACTGCACACTGACCTTTATTTTCAGTAATGCAAAATATTTCAGCAACAAAGTACAAGGGTAAACAGGAACTCATCATTCTCAGTGCATCCATCTTGTTTCCAACCAAAATCACACATCATATTTGCAACCTCTGAAGTTATATGAAGAAACTCGTGTGGAGCACTTGATGGCATTGATTACACACACCCTCATTCTACATAACACACCAACTGCATATATTTGTCACGAGATTGGCCTCAAATTACGTAAGAAGTTCACTGATCAGCCATCAACATTAACACCACTGACAGGCAATGTGAAACACATTGACTATGTAGTTATTTAATCACAGTGGCACCTGTTAGGGAGCTAGGATACTTTGGGGTTGGGGGCAGCTCCCATTGGCTGCTGAGGGTTTATGCAAATGAGAGCAGGGGGGAAATGCATGTGTGTTTTATGCTGTGTTTTGTGTGTTTCAGGGAGCGGGGAATGTTATTTTTGTGGTGTTATATGTGCTTTACTGTGTTTGTAGGAGCGAGCTGGTGATGTCCAAACTCACCATAGATGTGACGAGTATGGTAAATCATACTGTGGGTTTGGCATGCATCACCATCCTTGTTCACTGGTTCATGCTTGTGTGTGCTCTCGCCAGTAAGGGTTGCACAGGGTACTGGTTAGTTTTTCTAAAGACTGGTATGATCAAGCAGAAAAACCTGACCAACTTCCTGGTTGGTTCAAAAGGGCATGACTTGTGTGTGAGTAGCCATTTAGTGGTTCTCCCTGCCAGAGAATCACTACAATACATTATGCAGCAAGTGAACTGTCTGTTTTTAAACTTGATGTGCTGGAAGTAGGAAAATGGCTGAGCATCAGTATCTGAGCTACTTTGACATGCACTGGTCAGAACAAAACAGAAGATCATGGGCAGTGTTCCAGGTCTGCAGTAGTTAGTGTCTACCAAATGTGATACAAGGAAGGACAACTGGTGAATCAGCGACAGGATCATGGGCACCCAAAGCTCATTGAAGCATGTGGGGAGTGAAGGCTAGCCCTTCTGTTCTAATTCCGATCTAGTTCAGGGACCTACACTATATTAGACGGGTGGTCTAAATGCTACGGCTGATCAGTGTATGTCTCTCACCTAAAGATAATTTACTATTTGCTGTTGTTATTAGCAAAAAGTATTGTTATTGTTAGCAGCACTGCTATATTGTGTGTGTGTGTGTCTGTGTGTGTAGAGCTTTTCACACAGCTTTTAACTGAAACTTTTAAAATAAATCCACTTTTAATATTAGAAGTCATGCCTAGCTATGGATATATGGACAAAGGACCATCAGGGAGGCCAAAGGCAATCACTCGGTCACATTGCATGGCTTATTGAGTTTCCTGCACTCAGCTGACCCGTGGTCTCCATAGTTACTGTAAAAAGAGCTGTGAAAATAAACACGCTGAAGCACTCTCGAGTGCTGTGTGAACCTCATTCAGCTGATTTTCACCCTATTACGCACACAATGGGCTGTGTTTCGCACCATCCAGCCCTTCTGAATCATTTACAGCCGAGGAGAGCGAAGGGAAGGAAGCGGGAGGGCAAGGGAGAAGGGACATGACGGACTTTATCAGTACTGAGGGAATCAGTGAGTGTAATTGGGCGAGTCCTTCTCTCGCCCTGGATAGAAAGGGGCAGCAGCCGTGCTGCAGCAGTGTCTGAGGCCCTCTCAGATTAGGGATATCAGGATGTTTTTCTTAAAGCATCAGCAGGCAAGAGGAAGCGTTTCAAATGGACCCCGAGGAGATATTGAACGCGGCGAATGTTCTCCCCCTCATGCTGGGCTGATAAAACCCCCTTAAAGAGCAGCATGTTCCTTCCATATGCCCGTCATCCAGCTCACTGTCAAGCAGACATATTCGCAGCAGACGACTCAATGATTTATATTCACTGTGGGTTTTCTTCGCTCTTTATGGAAGATAATGCGAAACTCGTTTGATGTCGCTTTCAAAGTCATCTCACCTCAGCAGCCGTTTTAAAACTTCATTGCACAGCAGTGAGTGAGGCATGTCAGGCAGATGAGCTCGGAGATGGGAATGCTGCTGCAGATGCTCTGATGACTCTCCTATTTTGCCCTGTTGCAAGCCCATAATTAAAAGATCTGCGAGGCCCTTTGCTCCAACATGCAAAAAATGTTTCTTGTGTTTTTGAACTTCTCAATAAAAAAGAAGCGTTTCATTTTTTAACCCCTCCCACTCAATAAATCAAAGAAATAAAATGAAAGAATCTCAGTAGAATCACAATACCATACATCAAACTTACAATTGCATGTGTGAAGCCAACATTTTGGAACATCTGAATCAAGAAAATTCCTTTTTTACAGTGTAAATGACAAAGAAATCAAATGGCTATTTCACTCCACCATACATATTCTATCCTCTTGAGCTGTCACCCTCTACTCACAGCCATTATGAAGTTATCCTCCTCTTTCTGCTTGTGCTGCATGCTGCCGCTTTGTGTCAGTGACTGTCTGCAGAAACAGCAGCAGGTGAGCTGCTCTCTCACACCGTAGCTGCTGATATTAAGCTCCACTTGTACTTCACCACTTCACTGGTGGCTTCTCTGCTCCAAAAGCAAAAGCTCCCCCCCACCCCACTGGCTTCTCCTTAAACGGTTGCCATACCAACCCCGGCCATCACAGCACTTTTGCCTTCAACTTTGCAATGCTGCAGCAAGGCTCCTGAAGCACGTCGTCCTCTTAACGCTCCCTCCTGTTCTCCTCACTCGTAAAATGGCAGCGCTGTACTACAGTCCATTCGTACAGAGATGGAGCAGTGTGGCTCTCAGTCTGCGTCCTGCACACGTTTGTGTTTTTCCCTTTTCTGTCTCTATAAAGGGTGAATCAGTGACAGTAACACACATCCCACCTCTGCTTTTACTCTATTCACACATGGAACGGCGATCAACAGTGCCCAGGGAGCTGTGCAGCGGGACCTGGACCAGAACCTCAGATTACAAAGGCAAATTCCTAACCACTTGGCCGCCAATGCAGTAACGAATTTAGCTGCATCAACAAAGTCCATCTGTCATTGACGGTGTTGGTTGTAAAGAAATTGTTGAGGTTGTTCAGTAATGCTATATAAAGTTAATATGATGTACGCTGCAAATCTGACAGATTGTAATACACTACACGACATAC
>JBBIGC010000024.1:8849441-8861654 GCA_037576955.1 Lepidarchus adonis
ACACACACACACACACACACACACACACACACACACACACACACACACACACACACACACACACACACATATATACTACTCACAATAAGTTATAGGGATATTGTTATTTAAATGAGTGCTTTTCCTATTTACTCCTATTTTAATGAAATTTGTTATATATTTATATCTATTGTAATGAAATAAGTAAAAGTTCCCTTTGATATTACTAATAATGTATGAGAAGAAACACCATTTTCATTAATTTAGACAATAACAGGGATAGCCCCAAATAACAAATATTGACAATGTCAATAGCGGGTGTTTCCACCATTTGCCGCAATGACAACGACGTCTCATGCTCCTCACTAGTCTCATGATGATGTTCTGAGGCAATGCGTCCCACTCTTCCACAAGTGCTACTTGCAGTTCTGTCACATGGGTGTGGGGTACGTCATTCAGTCTCTTCTTCAACTGGTCCCAGACCTGCTCTATGGGGTTCAGGTCAGGGGACATTAATGGCCAAACCATATGAGGCACCTTCAACTTCCTGAAATCGAGCTGTGACAATTCTGCCATGATGTGGTGGAGCATCATCATCCATGAACAGAAAGTGGCATGTCTGAGTGCATAGGTCCTTAGGTAGTGGTCATCGTTGTGGTCTGTCAGTCCTGGGTCTGTCATGAACTCAGTAGTTCTGTGTCTTAATGCAAATCTTCTGATGATAATTTGAGACACACCAAGTTCATGAACAACATCTGACTGTCTGCCCCTGACCTGAAGGTGCCATGTCCAGGTGACGCTGCTCGTCCGTTAAGTGACGTCGTGTGTTCATGGTTGTTTGAATGATGAACTTGGAATGAATTACTGACTATAGCAGCTTTTTATTCCCACAGAATGTTGAAATTGATGCCACATTGAGAAAGGTTGTCTTTTGGTACTGGTCCCAATATAAGGCACCTGTACACAATGAGATCATTACATGGAAAACACAAAAAGAGGTGTGTCTATTACCCCAATACAATTTCCTCCCTATCCCAAAAATGTCTGAAGTGAAACAAACACTGTATATATGACATCCACTATATATATATATATTGCTTAAAGTTAAAGGTGTGATGTGAGCTGTATGATAGCAGCCGTTGTGTCTTACTTATGTGGTAACCAATCAGTGCAGTGGTCTGTGCATATCATCATCTAATGATTATGGTTTTTAAGGAGCGCTCCTACTTTCCTAATTAACAGCCCTGGCATTTGGAATAAATGTCAAGTGTTTGTTTCAATCACTGGGGCCTTTGTCCAGTTATTAAAGCTCAGCATCAGAGTGCGAGAGCCGGTGAGGGTTGGGAAACTAAAGTGGAGGAAAGGGAGAAGCCAAAGGGTAGGGGAAGTGAAGGGCTCTTAGATAAGAAGGATGAGAAAGTGAAGGGCCTATCCCACCATTATTTGAGAGGGAGATTGTAAAGGCGGTTACTATGGAGTTAATGTAGTCATCTCACAGAATAATACATTTCTCTCCAACCTCGAGCACAATATCCTGGGGTTGGGGGAGGGGAGGGGAGGGGAGGGGGGTCAGAGAAGGTAATGGACTTCTCCTCAAGGTCTGAAGTGCAAAATGCATCAGGTGTGTCACAGGGCTCTAATGAATAGGGCTCCTTATGTCTTTTTTTTACCTCCTTGAATTATTACTTACCACTGTGATTTGAGAGGAATCATGTAGACACTGCATATTCCCTGTCAATGCACCAAAAAGCATTTACCATATTTCACTTATGATACTGTACGTCTCTTATTGGTTAAATGAACATTAAACATTGTTATGTGAAACCTTTGTGTAAATGATCTAATTCAGATTATGGTTCAGGACTAAATCATATAATCACTGGGCAATGAATCACATATCAGTTCTGTTCTGGGGGGAAATGAACCCAGGACTTAAATTCCAGCTGAAATAGCCATATTATATTCTGTAATATGTTCATATAGATGCTGCTGCCTTTCATTTCTCTAGTAAAATACAGCCATGTTCAAAGTACTTAAAAAGGGGGAATTCAAATTAAAAGTCATGCTTCTTGCTAAATGGTCTGAATGAATAAATCAGCACAGCGTATCGCTAAAAGGACACTTTCAAACTGAATTTTCTTTAATATCCATTCATGCGACTCAGTTGCTTCACAGCAAGAAGGTCCCGGGTTTGATTCTGGGCTGACTCCACTCCTGGATGGGATGGCTTGAGTTTCTTCTGTGTGTAGCATCTTCAGGCCTTCCGCACCTTTCACCCCGACTAGTGAAAGTAGCTCAGGAGTGAATAATATATACTGCTTATTATTGAGTAAACAATTCATGTTGCTTAATTAAACATAAATCAATCATTTGTAAAGAAACTTAGGAATATGATGTAAATAGCAACATTATGAGATGTGAGCAGTAATAATTTTGAATTTGAATTTACAGTGCAAAGTGGCAGTAAATATAGCCAGATGACATTTCATCTGCAATCATATCCATACATAGTGGGTTATGAATATCGTCGTACGTCCCACTCAAAGCACTGACACTATTTTTACTGTAATTTGCAGACTGCTGCATTTGGAAGTAAGATAATACATTGCTGTCATGTGTAATACAGGCAACATACATACAAGACTGAAAGGTATCTGAAACTTTCACAAATGTTGAAATTATTCATACAATTTTTTTAACTGGATTTTCTCCCACATTTACTTATGCTTCCCAACACCAACACTAGAAGGCTTCACATAAAGGGAGGAGAGTGAGAGGGATGAACGTGTCATTCAAAAGCCAGTTCATGCAATTTATGATTAATAATTGTATTTACAAAAGCATTAGTAGGTCATAAAGCTTTTTACACCTGAGGTCATTCATGTCCCAATACTTTACTGTTACTAAACCTCACTTTTTAGTAAAATTCACAGATGACCTAGAAACAGCCCGCTGTGTTTGTGGGATCTTTTGTAAAGTATTTGCAAGACCATAAATAAAGTGAAGCATGTTCATTGTAAATATCCAGTGCCTTATACTCAATTAGTGTTTACACATGATAATTCCAGGTCATGAATGATTGGCCTTCACTTACTTTACAGCAGGGGCAGTGGTTTGGACTTTGCCCCTGAGATCAGAAGGTCGCAGGTTCAGGTCCCAGCCCGGGCACCATTGAGGTACCGTTGAGCAAGGTACCGTCCCCTTCACTGCTCCCCGGGCATTGTGGACGGCTGCCCACTGCTTCACATGTGCAGGGTCAAATGCAGAAGACAAATTTCCTACTTGCTGTATCTGGGGTCATAGAATGACACATTTAAAACGACAGAACTGGTTCAAATCTGTGGTCACAGTAAAACCCTCAAGCCATTTGTTAAAGCATCTTTTTGGAGCTGAGACAAAGTCTCCAACAATTATTAGCTTATCACAGGCTATTAGAGACCACAAGGCACAGCTCTAACATAATCTTACACACACACACACAGATACCAAAAATCTCTCTCACACATACACACACATAACAGATTTCTAAAAATCTCAAATCTACGTCAACCATGCGTCACTTAAAGACGACATGCGTCAAGCAAACGTCACTTAATACACATCAACATATAAAAACACACACCCAAAGAATTTTTTGTTAGACTATTTTTTCATCAGACGTCTGAGTCTCAACTCCTTTGCTCTCTCTCTCAGACTTTTAAACTCTGACAAAAGTCTGTTTGCACTTCTTCTTTAGGGATTAGAGGATTAATGGCTTCCACAAACTTTAACTGTAACTGGAATTTTCTAATAAAATCTTTTATATCAATGGCGATTCTGACCTCTTCCTGAAAGGATTCGACACAATCACTGGAATTACATTTTCCTCCACACTTGTGGGACTATAAGGGATAAAAAAATAAAAATAAAATGAAGCAGTAAATTGTAAATGAATGTAAAATGAGTTGTCAGTTATTTGAGATCTGATAAACAAAGCATGCAAACATACTCACACATGACTTCAACTGAAAGGTGATCATTTACAATGCTTAAGTGTTTATATTTCTTCATTCTCATTTCACATGGATTCCTCTGTATTTCATCCTCTGGCACGTAAACGATTTAAACGGCATCTACTCATTACCTATCAATTCTTCTAAAAATGTAATTTATTTTATGCCACTATTTATTCTTAATTATTATTTGGTTTGTGCATAAGCACTTGGGCACAACTGGCAAAACTGTTCTTTTTAAAATGTGTTCAATAAATAAACTTGACTTGACTTGACTTGACTTAACAGAAATGAAGCTTTGAAAATGGAAGCGAAAAGGAAAGTTTCAGGGAAAATGCTCATAGGGTTGCCCAGAAGGCCATAATAATATTTGAGGGAAAAGACCTCACATAAGATCAATTAAATAAGGATATTTTAAACAGAAATAGTTTAGCGGCGCTGAGGCTTGGGGGGGGCAGGTGTGCGTTGGAGCCGCACAGCCCCTTAGGTAATGTGTGTTCGTATGTTGGACTGTGTTTTGGGGGTTTACTGTGTTTATTTGGGGGGAATTTGGTTATGTATGTGTTGGTGGGACTATTTTGGGTTAATTGTGTCATTTTGTGTGGGTTTTGGGGTGGATGGCTGAGCTCACCATCGTTGTGATAGTTGAGCCGTGCAATGATTCTGGTGAGCTTAGCCATACAAAGTAATGTTGGGTTCTGATGCTTGAAAGCTCTGTGTGTGCTACACCAGTTGGGCATGCACATGGGTTTGTTACAGCAGGGGCAAGCACTGGGGCAGCTTCTTAACGACATCAATGAGAAGGACTGCACTCATACTAATTTAGTCCAACACCACATTGATACGGGAGCGATACCCTCATTCGTGAGCAGCTGCGGTGGCTGCCGTTGCTAAATGCGGGCCCGCCGAGCAAGAGATCTGTGAGATGCTAGAGGTGGGAGTAATCGAGCTCTTGAAGAGCCTGTGGTCCACACCTGTAGTGCTTGTGAATAAGAAAGGACGTGGCAGTTTTCTGTGGGTTACTGGTGGCTTAACATGGTGACTTGTACACCCTGTCTGATCAACAATGTCCTGGATTGCGTGTCCTGGTCCTCCTGGTTTAGCTCCTTAGATCTGCGGAATGGCTACTGGCAGGTGGAGCTGGCCCCGGACGTGCAACATAAAACAGCCTTCTCAACTGGGTTATGGCAGTTTTGTGTCATGCCGTTCAGGCTTTGCAACACTTCAACCACATTCGAACGGTTTATGGAGAAGGTGCTCGGGAGCATTGCTGTGCCTCGCTGTGTTGTTTATCTCAAGGACCTGCTCGTGGATGCCTTAGAGTTTGCGTTGCGGAATTTACGCAAGATCTTCAGCTCGATCCGGCGTGCCAATCTAAAGCTACACCTTGGGAAGTACCACCTGTTTTGGGAGGAGGCCACATTCCTGGGGCATGTTATTAGCGAGAAGGGGGTAGCTACCGACCTCGCTAAGATCAACATTGTTAAAGAGTGCCCAGTACCCGCGAACATCCGTCAATTGCAGAGCGTACTACAGACGGTTTGCGAAAAATTTTGCCACTAATTTTCTCCAGTGCCTCACTCTAAAAGGGGAAGCGTTTGAGTGGAGCGATGACTGTGTTCACTGCCTTACGCACCATGCTCGTAAACCTAATCAAACATTCGTATTAGACACAGATGCGAGTGACGTGGGGTTGCGTGCCGGGTTACTGCATAACGCATTGAGAACTGTTGCCGGTGGTGGCAGCACTAAAGCACTTCCACCCATATGTCTACGGACAGAGAATTCTGCTTCACACTGATCATGTGTTGCAAACCTGGCTGGTGAATTTTAGATTGTCAAGATTGTAAGCATTGTGAGAAGAAAGAAGGGGCCATTGCAGTGCTCCCGAGCAGCATTACAGGAGTATAGGGTGGGGGCGCCTATGGAGCGTGTTGCCATGGACGTGTTGGGGTTGTTTCCTGTGACGGACTGGGGTAATCAGTACATAATAGTCGCAATGGACTATTACTAAGTGGTCCGAGCCATTTGCGGTGTCCTGGTGCCAAGTACACATATGGACACCCTTATGTCTGAACACGGTGTTCGTTATGGACATAAAACACCACTCTGGTTCAGATCAGGGGGCATTCATCCCAATCACACCCTTCCAGGTCTCCCTGTCATTGCCCACAGAAGCATTGGAATCCCCCAGCAGAACGATGGAGAAGGCCCCCATCCAGAGACCCCAAAAAGAGCTGTTTGGCAAACAACAGTTAGGACCCATCCCCCCACCCGAAGGCTACCCTCTCGTCCACCAGGGTAAACCCCAACGTACAGGCTACGAGCTGGGGGGCAATAAGTATGCTCACACCTGCTTGGTGCCATTCACCGGGGGAGAATCCAGTGTAGAAGAGAGTCCAGCCCGTATAAAGGAGTGTGGTTCCAGAGTCTAAGCTGTGCGTTTAGGTGAGTTAGGAGCTCAGGCTCCTTCCCCACCAGAGAGGTGACATTCCACATCCCTAGAGCCACCTTCTGCAGCTGAGGATCAGACCTCTGTCTTTGGCCATCACCCAACTCACACTGCACCCGACCTCTTTGGCCCCTCCTACAGTTGTGAGCCCATAGGAAGCGGGACCCACTTTGCCTTTTCGAGCTATGCCCGGCCGGGCCCCATGGGTAAAGGCCCGTCCACTAGGCACTCGCCATTGGGCCCCACCTCCAGCCCTGGCTCCAGAAAGAGGCCCCGGTGACCTGCGTCCGAAAAAATGTGTCCAAATTTTTTACTAATCATAAAAGGTCATAAACCGCTCTTTGTCTCATTCCTCATCTGTGGACCAGTTTGTCTTGGGTGACCCTACAAGAGGGCATAAAGCCCTTGACAACAGTTCTCCCAGGATCATTGAGACACCCAAACCCCTGTACCACAATAAGGTGGAGGTTTGAGGATATTGTAATATTATATTATATTTTTTGGCATGAAAGGACAAAGAAAGCCCAAAGAAGAATCTCAAACCTATTTTGTGCAGTTTAGTACATTTTATATTTATTATGACTTGCTAACGTACTTTGGAATATTAGTCGACAAGAACATATAATCATACAACACTGACACTGACTCACTGACACTCTATATTAATGGCTTTTCATCCAATGCTTGAGGTCTCCCAGCCAGCACATCTGTTTATTCTGTCCAGCTGTAAGCATGTCTGAACCAAGTGATCGTGTCCTGATTTTCAGGGTCAAGTGTCTATTAGGAAGTGGTGGGGTCCTTGAGGACTGGATTGAAAAGCTCTGCTCTGTAGCACTTAACACTGGTGTGCTTGAATGACAAAGGGTCATCGTTCAGACATCTCAGAAGATAACAGTAACAGACAGTCCCGGCCTTGGGAGCAGATCTTTAAAAAACTTTAGCATTCGGGCACAGAAAATAGTACCATTGTATCAGTGCTCTTCAAGGTAACATCATCCCAATCTACATACATATTAACAAAGTGTATTGTGCAAAAATTATGAGCTTTCTGGCCTTCCCCCATGTTCCCCAATGTCAGAGTAGCATTTGTAGTGCATTTTTCTGTGACATTGACATAATACTACATACAGAGTTACTTGTCTACTTGTCAGTAGAACAAACAGGTTACTGGCTGTAGATTAGTGAGTCCATTGAAGAAATAGCTTTCTCACACAAATCAGAAGGCTGTAATTGAGTATCTTGGCCCAAAAGTGTTTGGACATTCCAAAAGTGCTGTAAGTCATCTATGTGTTGTTCTCCAAAGAGCTTCTTTTGTGAGAGATGAATGATGTGGTAGCCATGAAGGCAGTGTGTTTGCGCCGACTGCCTGTCTTGTTAACCAGGCCTTGTTGCTTTGACACTGAAATCAGTCGGCTCAACAAAAGCCCTAATTAGAGATAAGGGAAAACAACAATGCTGCTATCATAAATTACCCCTTCCGTTCTCCAATGCAGAATGCAAGCTGTCTTTCGCTCCCTCTTTCTGACGCTCTCCTCTCTTCATAATGCTTTCTTGGGCTTTTAACGCGAGAAGACTGAGCAGTAAATTAAATTAATGTTAGCTTTTTCCTCAATCATTCATCATTTCCAATAAAATGATTAGAGCTGTTGTAAGTACATCGTTAAAACCAAAAGCATAAAAGACCCATTAAAAAGTCATTAAAGCCAGCTCAGCATGAAGGTCTGCCCTGTTGGGCTTTAGCTGCCCAAGATGGAAGGGCTCTGTTTTATGGACATCATTTGAAGCATGGACCTGTAATTACATGCTGAATGAATATGAAGTCTAAACAGTTGGAAACAAAAAGACAGTAGTGAATTGGCTGGAAAACACCTTAAGAAAGTTCAGCAGATGACTCCACAGTAAAGCTTTTGGCATTTTGTATCAGCTAGGCAAAGCAACCAAAAATCACCACCTGTGTAATAACGTGTAGGTCACGTGTAGGTGGTGCACTGTGTTCTGACACCTTTCTATTGGAGTCAGCGTTAACATTTATGCAACAGGAGCTTCTCTTAGGGATCAGACTAGTCTTCACTCCCCATATGCATCAATGAGTCTTAAGGGCCAGTGACACTGTTGCCAATTCACAGATTGTCTTTCTTTGGGTCACTTTTGGGAGGTGCTAACTACTGTAGACCTGGAACACTCCACAAGACCTGCTGTTTCAGAGATGTTCTTACTCAGTCGTCTAACCATCACAATAAGGCCCTTGTCAAAGTTACTCAGATCCTATGCTCAGCCTTTTTTTCTGCTTCTAGTCCACCGGTTTCAAGAACTGACTGTTCACATGGTGCCTATTTTATTCCATCCCCTGTAATGAAATAACTAGATTGTCAATGATATTCAGTTTCCCAACAGCGGTCATAATGTTATGGCTGATTGATACATTTTCTTACATTTTCTCAGTTCATGATTTGGCCAGTCACAGGTATACCGTGATGTTTTGGTCAGTTCCAATTGAATGAAAACCCCTCAGCAGTAGGGTTTGTCTGGTGGCGAAGCAGGGCCCTAATGAGCAGCAGGGTTGTTAAAGACATAAGCATCTTGATGAGTTATTTCATCTCTTATTTAGCATGGACCAGGCTCTAAGATTGCCTTTTTAATTAGACTGCAAATGCTAGAGTCGTTTTATTATCAGGGACCTCATGGGAAGGTTGCTTTATGTGTGCTTGTGCAGCTTTCATTTGAATGCACGGCTCTCTTTGCTTTGCTCAGCTAATTGGACCAATGCCACATCTGCATTCCAAATGTGTTATAGGACCTGGATCTGAGTGTAGCCATAGTCTTAATGTTGGTGTACTTGAAGAGTAAGCCTTTTTTTCAGCTCAGAGAATGTTCTTAATCTGAAAAAATCTATATACAGTCAAACCCTGTTATCTGGCCCCTATTGGTCTGGGCCCTAAATTTGGCAAGAGGTGAGGTTGGTGAGCTGCCAAAATGGGTTAAAAAGTGAATACCCCTGCACTTTCACCGCAAATGACTTGTTACGCTGTGTCTGGCCTTAAAACGACACAGCCAACCATCTGAAAATCGTTAAAATCAGAGTTCAGCTCCAAACTGTTTGATTTCTTACATAAAACAGCATCAGTAATGATCACATTTTGTGATCTAGCAAACGAAAACCACATTTCCAGTGCCACTTCAAGCTTAGCATGTTTCCTTAAACAAAGGCGCTTTTTAGCTATTTTAGCTAAAATGTCACTTGGCAACAGGCAGATGAAATCGAGCAGTAAAAGTGTCAGCGATATCCTGCTGTGTCTTTGTCCAGTTATTGCTTATTTCGCAGTCAGAGAATGCAACTTTCATTTACCAGATATTTCGGATCTAATTCACAAACTCAGAATCGAAGCTGGTCATACTAGCGGAGGCTGGACATGGACCAATCAGCCGTCAGTTAAACAGCCGGGTTTCCTGTGTTGATTGATGGTCCATACACCAACCAAACTGAGGCTACATCAATGTTTGGTCCATAGTATGTTAGTGTTGCCCACCCATCAAGAGCAGACCTACACCTACAGAATTAGCCTGACTGACCGCGTTCTTGGCTACGGTGATAACATGGACCCAAGCCCGAGCTGTGGCGAGGGTGAGGGGCGAGGTTTGGCGAGATAATGAGAGGTGAGCTAACAAGGTTTGACTGTATAAGAGGAACACAGGAGCACATCAGTAGGTGGAGTACACAGTGGTACTTGAAATTTTGCGAATCCTATAAAATGTCCTAAAAGCAGATGAAGAAAAAACTTGGTTAAGTAAATGAGACAAATGATCCAACAACATATATGCATGTGGCAACTAAACAGTAAAGGTTGATCAGTTCTGCACATTGACTTGGAAGAACTTTTATCCCATTTCCCAATACAGAACAGCTTAAACTCTTGGTGTACAGCTTGTTTTAGGTCTTTCCACAATATTTCATTTAGAGTAAGGTCAGGACTTTCCATCACATTCATTTTATACTTCTTTTACCATTCTTTTGGAGAATGACTAGGGTTGTTGTCTTGCTGCATGACCTACTGTCTCTTGAGATTCAGTTCACAGGCAGATGTCTTCCTTTAGAATTCTCTGGTATAGTTCAGAATTTTTTTACTGTTCTGTCAGTGATGGCAAGCTGTCCATGCTTAGATGCAGCAAAACAGACCCAAACTCCCACCACCATATTTAACTGAAATGCAGTGTTTTCTTTGCCTATTTTATCTTCATCCACCCATAAAGCAATATCCTTCCACATGTTTGTCTACATGATCTATAGTAAACTGTAACTGGGCAGATATGTTCTTCTTGGAGAGTTTCTTTCTGAGAGAGGCCTTCTGGTGCTTAAAAGTAACTGTGGCTTCCTTTTCAGACTATTACACACCTTATAGTTGGAGTTATCTTTGATAGTTGACCACTTCTGGGTAGGGTAATATCTATCTAATATCTATCTGTTGATTGGTGGAGTCCAGGTCTTGAAACTTTTTCCAGCTTTTTGGGCAATTAACAACTTTTTTCTGAGGTCCTCAGACACCTTCAATATGTTGTATGTGTGTTCAGGCTTTGCTGGATCCATGTTTTTTTAAATAATCCGGGTCTTCTACTCACAACTGATTATCATTCCATTAACTGAAAACATCAGACTCTGATTCCACCTTCAAAATATAAAATAAACTTTAAGATTCACTTACTTTTACCACATGCAGATATACACTCATCGGCCATTTCATTAGGTACACCTTGCTAGTACTGGATTAGACCCTCTTTTGCATTCTTCATGGCATAGATTCAACAAGGTGTTGAAAATTTTCTGCAGAGATTTTGGTCAAATTTGAATGATAGCATTACACAATTGCTGCAGATTTGTTGGATAAACATCCTTGATGCGAATCTCCCATTTCACCACATCCCAAACTCTACTGGATTGATATCTGGTGACTGTGGAGGACATTAGAGTACAGTGAACTTATTATCATGTTCAAGAAACCAGTTTGAGATTATGTGAGGTTTGTGACATCTCCTGCTGGCATTTTCCTGCTGGAAGTAAGCATCAGAAGACGGGAACACTGAGATCATAAAGGGATGGACATGGTCAGCAACAATACTCAGGTAAACTGCGGCACTTCAATGATACTCAGTTGGTACTAAAGGGCCCAAAGTGTGTAAAGGAAATGCCCCCCAACCTATTACACCATCACCACCAACCTGAACTACTGACACAAGGCAGGATGGATCCATTATTTCATGTTGTTTACGATAATTTCGGACCTTACCATCTGAACGTCACAACTGAAATCGAGACTCATCAGACCAGGCAATGTTTTTCCAATCTTGTTCTTAGCTGACAAGAGTGGCACCCGGTGTGATCTTCTGCTGCTGTGAATGCTGCTATGGTGTACTGCATACTGAGTGATGAGTGGTTTTTGAACTGATTTCCTATCATCTCAAACCAGTCTGCTCTTTCTCCTTTGACCATTTTCCTCAAAACAACTGCTGCTGGATATTTTCTCTTTTTCAGGCCAGGCTGTGTGTGAAAATCCCAGTAGATCAGACGTTTCTGAAATACTCAGACAGGCCCTTCTTGCATTGTATTCACCATGTCTAGATGCCTAAGTGCATTGAGTTGCTGCCATGTGATTGACTGATTAGCTAGTTGTGCTAACAAGTGTTAGCTAATAAACTGGATGGTAAGGGTATATTGGATCTAGTACACGCGCACACACACACACACACACACACACACACACACACACACACACACACACACACACACACACACACACA
>JBBIGC010000024.1:8871174-8881177 GCA_037576955.1 Lepidarchus adonis
AGTCTTGAGCTGGTAGTGGACTTTAGGAGACATCCCTCAACTCTAAAAAATAATATATATTATATATATTATAGCATATAATAAATTAGTCAAATTGGAATTGGGGCAAAAACAGCCCAATGATGACTGGGATTCCAAATGATCCCAGGGTCTGACTACTGAACTAGTATCATTTTAAGCACTAAAATCATTATATTGGCCTGAAGAATCTCATATTGAGATGCCATAATCTCAGAACTTTCCAAACAGCTGGCAGAGAATGAAATTTCAGCTCTGCATTTTATTTGGCAATATCCAGTGTACAGTACCATTTTCATGCCTTACCCATGCAGTATATTGAACGGCCCTAAGAAGTATGTTCTTTCTGCCTTTTGTTACTTTTTAAAAGTGCACACCTAAAATCAATATGACCAAAATGCTAAAATGAGACCCCTAAAGTAAGCTCAAAATATGGAAAGTGAATTAATAAAAGTGTTTTTATCAGCGGTGGCAGAAAGCCTGCACTGTCAGAACACAGGCAAACGGCATTGATAAGAGGCCAGAAAAGGCTTTTGAAGAGTTGATCAAAGCCTTGAGGCTTTGATGATGGCGTGTGGCTGCGCTGTCGAGGCTGTGGAGGACTGCACTGAAGGACTGTTCGGTTCCAACCGTAATTAAAATCAAGGCCCTGTGCTCGGCTTGTGTCATTTGCCACTTCAACAAGTGCTTTAGAACTTTGTCCACAGGAGCAGACACTTTATCAAAATGTCCTTTTAATACCTTGATACTGAACCATTTTGGACCCAGAATTTTAGACAATAGATGTTTTATGTTATACGGGTTGGAGACAGTGGCACTGATAGAAAGAGTTAAAGATGTTGAGTTTTGTGTTGGTACTGACGAGGATGGAGTGTATCACAGGGACAGCTCAGGTTGGACTGTTTGGAAACAAAGTCAGAGAAGCAAGATCGCATTGGTTTGGACATGTGCAGAGGAGAGGGGTTGAGTATTTAGGGAATATGTTGTTGAGGATGTATGTTGGCAAGAGGAGAAGAGGGAGGCCAAAGAAGAGGTTTATGGATGTAGTGAGGGAGAGACATTTTCCAGCAGCAAAGAAAGTTTTTTTTTCTTCTTCTCACCAGAATATGACAACAAGATAGTGAGATTATACTTAGTAAAACTAATCATATGCTGCATTTAGACGAGATCAACTCTACAACCACTTTTATTTTACAATACACAGAGTCTGTATATTTTAGTGCATCAAGGACTACCATGACGGCTAGGCTAACTGCTAACCAATGTTAGTTCCGTCAACTTGTTTGTTTTTCAGTGTTATGGGGGAAGCAATGCATTATGGACTGTGTAGTCTGTGGAGAGGAGAATGGGTGGGTAGTGCGGAAATTGGATGAAAAGAAATTTGTTTTTAGTGGAGAGTTGTAGTCTGTTAGCGAAAGAGCATGAGTTAGCAGCGCACGTTGGAGAACAAGGAGTAGATATTTTGCTCTGTGTTGAGAGAAAACAGAAATAAATAAATAAAGTCACAGGTCCCAACAGAACTCGAGTGAGTCTCTGTGCTGGCAGGTTTAGAAATGCATTTGAAGTTGGAGAGTTACCCTGAGGTTTTGCCTCTCAGCTGAGGTAGCGGGGTGAACACAGGAAAGGTAACATTAGCAATGGTGCTTTACATGTTCCACATTTTATATTGACCCATTACTGATCTATCTTTGCTTTGCATTTCTTTTTGAAATTTTCATTGCTGTAGTAAATAGTACATTTAAATTCAACATCATTTGGTGATGTCGTATTTTTGTAAACTGAATTATACTCTTAGCGAATGTGTTTTCATGGGTAGATAGGTCACCCCATTTAAACAAGCCGCACCCAATACCAGGTTTGCAAAAATGTATAAGCCACGGCTTATCATTTGGGAAATACAGTATACAGCGGAAGAAATAATTATTTGACCCTAAGACTGGCTAGACCACTCCATGACCTTAATGCGTTTATTCTTGAGTCACTCCTTCGTCGCCGTAGCTCTTGTGCTTGGGGTCATTGTCGTGCTGGAAGACCCATCTAAGGACCATTTTCAATGTCCTGGCAGAAGAAGGAGATTGTCACTCAAAACAATTTATGGTACGTGGTCCCATCCATCCTCCCATCGATACAGTGAAATGGCCCCAAAGCATAAGATTTCCACCTCTATGTGTTCTTGGGGACATAGTCAGCATTTGCCTTCCTCCAAACACGAGTTAAGTTGAAGCCAAAGAGCTCAATTTTGGTCTCATCTGACCACAGAACCTTCTCCCATGCACTCTCTGAATTAGATGGGCCTTCGCATGTGCCTTCCTGAGCAGGGGGACTTTGCTGGCACTGCATGATCTTAATCCATTACGGCATAGTGTGTTACCAATGGCTTTCTTGGTGACTATGGTCCCAGCTACCTTGAGATCATTGACAAGCTCCACCCATGTAGTTCTAGGCTGATCTCACCTTTCTCATGATCATCCTCACCCCATGAGGTGAGATTGTGTGTGGAACCCCAGACTGAGGTAGATTGATGGTCATTTTGTGTTTCTTCCATTTTCGAACAACTGCACCAGCAGTTGTCAAATTTTCACTCATTTTCTTGCTTGTTTTGTGCAGGGCTACAATCTTGTCCCTGACATCCATAGACAGCTCTTTGGTCTTGCCCATGGTGAAGAGGTCGGATTGATTGATTGAGTCTGTGGACTGGTGTCTTTTATACAGGTGATAAGTTGAAATTAGAAGTATCTAACTGGTCTGTGGGAGCCAGAACTATAGGGTATCAAATACTTATTTCACTCAATGAGATGCAAATCAATTTATATATTTTATATAATATGATTTTCTGGATTTTCTTTTTGATATTTTATCTCTCACTGTTAAAATAAACCTACCATTAAATTATGGCCTGTTCATTTCTTTGTTTACAAAATCAACAGCGGCCAAATAATAATTTCCTTCACAAGTTACACAAAAAGGATGTGGACCTATGGATTATTTGATATCAAGAATAACAGCAAAACACCTAGTAGCTTAGTGTTCCAAACAACTGCTGTCACAAGAAGAGATCAACAAGGTACAACACAAATTTTATGGCTAGGGGGAGCCAGGACAGGTAAGGGGGGAGATATCATCATCCCCAAAATCCTAAAATGGGTATCAAGCACCAAGAACAACAAGGCCTTGTCCGCTGAATATAAGAGCAGGTGACCTGAGAGATAAGATTGTGACTAAGCTGGAAACCTGGACCCTCCAACACCGATTACAAGAACAAGTGAAGTACCATCTGACAGTCTTTTAGAAGATGTGAATGCAACACTTTAGACAATCCCTACTATGACCATCACTGACACCAGTCAGCTGATCTACATACACTACAGCAACAGTGATCCTTGAGATGCTTGGTTATTAGATAAACAACAAGAAGCATGGAAGAGAAGGTTAGAGGCTAAGATCAAGGCAGCATGGAGGGAAATGAAGGCGCCAACTTCAAGCCAATTGCACAGGTTACCATCAAGTGTGGGACTTATCAAGGAGATGTCATGTCCCCACTGCTGTTCTGTATAGGCCTAAACCCCCTCAGCCCAATCATCATCAAGACTAGTTATGGATACCAACTATGGAATGGAGCAAACATCAATTACCTCCTCTACATGGATGACATCAAGCTGTATGCCAAGAATTAAAAAGACGATTCACTGATCCACACCACTAGGATCTACAGGATCTACATCGGAATGTCATCGGACTGGATAAGTGTAGTCAGATGGTGACAAAGAGGGGGAAAGTAGTGAGAAATCAGGGGATCACTTTTCCAGAAGGCAACAGAGCAGACACTGAGGACAGCTAAGAGTAATCAAATGGGAACCATGAAGAGGCCGCAAGGAAAGCAGCAGCCACCAAATACCTGAACTGAATAAGGTGAGTCTTGAGAAGTCAGTTGAATAGGAAAAACAAGATCTGGACAATTAACCTATGCCTTACCAGTCATCAAATACCCTGGTGCAATAATAAGCTGACCAAAGGAGAAGATGGAAGCTTGAGACTCAACACCAAGGTTTTTATGCTCGAATTGGGACGTGGTCCTGTTCTCTTTATTACAACCCTTAAAAGGAATCAAAATCAAGTGCGCCCCCTACTGGGATAGCACACATGAGTATTCAGACATCAAAACCCGACTAACTCTACTGGCTGAGCTCACCGAAGCGACACTAAACACAGCAACATTGAGGTCAGCCACCCACCCTTAACCACACACAATAACCCCAAACAATCCCCAACAACACAAGTACAACACATTCCCACACAAATAAAAACAATAACCCCCCAAAGTAGTCCCAAACACACACAAACACAGTCCCTCCCAGCATGCCTTGAGGCTGAGAGCGATTGCCCAGCCCCAGAGCTGCCTAATTGGGTCTGTGTATTCTGGGACTGTGTTTAATTGTGCTTGTTCTGGGGTGTTTTGTGTGTATGTGTTGTGGGACTCATTTGGGGTAATTGTGTTTACTTCTGGGAGAAATCGGCTGAATCACCATCAATGGGTCAACCATTGATTTCAGTGGCTTGGCAATGGTGCTTGGCAATGGTGCAGGTTCTGACGCCTGAGTGCTTTTTGTGTGCTACCCCAGTTGTGGGCGCACCTATACTTTCTTTTAAGAGCTTTAATAAAGCAAAGAGTTCAGTCCCGATTCGAGCATTGAAACTTGATTTCAGCCTCCATCTTTATCTATCGACGGTTGTCTAAGCTGGAAAATCGTCCCTATATAGTGATTTACTATCTAGCTATGTAGAAGAAAACCCTTAGCTATAAGGAATCAGAAAGTAAATTTATTGAAATGAAAAAGATGCTCCAATTAAAAATACATACACTAATAGCTGAGGCATTTTGGGGCCTTTGTTTTTATGTATTACAATATCATCATACATTTATTAGCTATGTACTCGTGCTATACAAGCCCCCTAAATGGTCATGTAAATGGAACTGTTGCAATTAGTTCACATTCACAGTTAATAACTCTGATGATGAAAATGCATTGAGATCAATATTTTTATATTACTGCCAACATTTTAGTTTAAAATGCGTAAGACTGGGAGTCCTCCAGGATCATGATTGGGACACACTAGTATAATCCTACCAGGCATTTCTAAAAGGAGTTATTTTAAGCTAAGAAATGTAATAATCCTAAGGAAAATTCTTGTGCCAGGTACATGCTTATTGCAACAAAGATAGAAACAGCATTGGAAAAAAATGCAGAAGCAATTAAAAGACTAAGATAAAAATATAATAGTTGAAGGAATAGTATTAGAATCACTGAATGTAAAAAAGTCAAAGTCTGAATGTAAAATTATAAAGATAAACGAAAATAGATACTAAAATATGTAAAATCTCTGCACAGTCAAAGATGTGCAAACCAGCACAAAGTGACACAGTGCTAATGAATATAGTGCTAGTACTAATGCTGACCAACATATGGTGTTGAGTGCTGTTGAGTAACGTGTTGGGCATACACAATGATTCAAATATTAATTAGTAAATAACTAAATGTCCCTCAAGCAAGATGGTGAGGAAATGTAGAGTTTGATGGCCACAGCTTAAAAATGTTCCCTGTAGCTCAGTTCTACACCTCGGACCAATGAGTATTTTAATGTGTGCTGCAGTAACTGATCATGGTGCCATGCATACGGTGGGACTAATCTTCAGCATCTTCTTCTCAGACACCTCCACCAGAGTCTCAAGTTTTTCTCCCACTACTGAACCAACCTTCCAGATCAGCTTATCCAGTCTGTTGGCATTAAGTGACTTCACCCTAGTTATACTAGTACAACATACAGTGACTTTTTCTTCTTCTTGGCAATAGACCCTCCCACACACACACCCTGACTGTGCAGTACTTACATTCAGACAATACAATTAAGACATTTAGAGATAAGAGAAAAGAATAAATATATATATTGTGAATGGGATGAGCACACAGAAGGAGTTGACAGAACAGGTAATGAGTAATAACCCCGTAGGGACGTTTCAATGAAGCCAAAAACAGGGGAATTGTGATTAAACGAGCTTAAGCTGACAGAGTGGTATGTGTGCCTCCAGGGTGGCTTGGACAAGTTTCCCCCTCGTCTGGGTCCTGGGAAACATGTAATGAGACAAGACACAAGGGGAAGTAAAAGACACAGGGTAAGCTTGGGGAATAAGAAAAAAAAAGAGAGCGAGAACATAGCAGAAGAAACACACAGTAGTAAGGCGGCTCAGGTCACTGGCTATTAGGGTAAGCAAGTGTAAAGTCCTGAGCACGTGTCTTTCGGTTGAGGAGGCATTTTAAGCACGTCAGCGACGGCAGGCTGATTATCTGATTGCCGCCAGCTGCGAGCCATGTGCTCCTTGTTTATCAACAAGCGTGAGAGCTGAAAGGGCTTCAGGAGCTGTCCATGGTGCTGAACTCAAACTCTAAATCCCCTCGCTGGAACAGGGCGGTGACATGTGTACCCGTTATATACGGTGTATATATATATAATATGTGTATGTGTGTGTGTGTGTATGTGTGTGTGTATAAGTATAAGAAGAATAACATATGAAAAGTACTAATAATAATAAATAGCCATGTGCAAAAAAGTGATGTGCAAAACAGTGATTGTGCAAATAGCTGCAAGAGCAGAGTTCCTGTTAACGTGTGTTGTCCCTTATGTGCTGTGGTTGAGAAGTCTGACTGCTTGTGGGTAGAAGCTTCTCCTGAAATGTTAATTTTTTGCTTTTAGGCTGTAGAAGTGTCTTCCTGACCTCAGCAGACTGAACAGTGTGTGTGAGGTTTGAACAGTGAACAGGGCTTTCTGCTGCTGAACAGTGCAGTTCCCAAACCAAGCTATAATGCTCCCAGTCAGGATACTCTCATTGACTCCTTTTCAGGATGGTGGTGGAAACCTTGAACTTTTTCAGATGTCTCAGGTGGTAGAGGCGTTGTCTGGCTTTGGAAATGAGAGAGTCAGTGTAAGTGCTCCAGGTGAGGTCCTCAGTGATGTGACCACACTTGCCATCACAGAGTGATAGGGCATCCACAGCCTGGTCCTATAGACACTGAAGGATCTAAGTGCTCTCCTGTGTTCTTGGACCAGTCCGGTTTGCTGTTTCTGTGTACTCCCTAATAGTAACTGGGAAGGGAGTTGGGGCCCACTTCCTACAGTCCGCAACCAATTATTTTGTTTCTGTAATGTTCAGCTGTAGGTAGTTTTACTCACACCACACTACACCACCCTATATACTCATCCTCTTGTTCTTTAGTCATACAGCCCCCAATATTGTCTGGCCATTGTACTGTTGTAGAGTAACTCACAAAGAAGTTTTAAGCATCTTTAAAGTCTTCCCGGTTGCTTATACAGGTCAGTGGCATTTTGAAACAACAGACAATAATGTAGTCTATTGTGGTTCCCTTAAATCGGAGCCAGTAACTATTTCAGTTTGAGGAAACCTGTAGGAATATGCATCTTCACGATACAGTGCTGTTATGGACGGTGGTAAATGCCATGCTTCTGTGTCATCTCATCATGGTGAGATTGGACACGGTGCATTACCCAGAGTGCACGGCGTCATGAGGGCTAGATAGAGCGTGCTCTCAGTGGGGCTTTTTGTGTTTAACATTCCCCTCGCGCTTTGTCCACATCCTCCCGAGGACACTCATCCCCACCCCTGTGGAGATGAAGGTGAGAGCTCACCTGCCCCCCTCCCTCCACCGTCTGCTTCTTTCTTCCGCTCTTTGCCCTTCCCCATCTCTCGGCTCAGCCAAGCATTGACCTTCCCAGTGGCGCGTCATTACTTCTTCCCTCAGCTTTGTGTTTCAATTTTGCTTCCTCGCACAACGTCCCATCACTTTTTCATCCATGCCAAGAAGTAATTTCAAGGTGTGCTCTTAGATGCTTCTAGCAGTTGCTGCATAGCCCCCCACCCAATCTCTCTCCAGCGGGCTTTCTGGTTTAAATATTTAATGGGACCATGTGGCTTGCCTATCTAGCCAGCAGGCACTAACATGACATGAGCATGCCTGGAGATGCAGCCTGGCTACTAGGAACCCAAGATGCACTGAAGCATCCCAAAGCAATTTTCAAGGTCACCCAGGAGCAGGACCTGCATTGCCTCTCTTAATTTTACCATGTTTGCTGCTCCTAATTGCTCGTTTGCACTTAGCAGTTGGTGGTCTGCACTTTAATTAGCATTAGCATTACTTTAACGTTTGGAATTTATTCATCCATTTAGTCCAGGGGTTATTTCCCCCGATATTTATTTACTTTTTTCTCCACAAAGCCTGTGTTTGTGCTACCAGTCCGAAGGGGCACCACCCCTTTGTTATCTTAGTCTGTGAATAACACTTCAAAGGCATAAAAGGGATCAGAAAAGCAGTGCATGCTTGTTATTGTGTGAATTGTTAGCACTGTATGTTGGAAAAGAATATTAGCTAAGAACAGTCTGTATGTGTTCTCCCTTGCTAATTCTATACACCTGAGACTAATGTAACCGTGTACAGTTAAACTAATGAAGTAATTGCTTATTATTCGCAGTCTTTATCTCTCTATTGCACATTGCGCACATTGCTTGTCAAAAGTTTCTCTTGTTCTCAAATGAATAGACTCCACAGCAGATAACTACTATAATCCATATGTAACTAACTACGCTCTACTCAAGGAAAATCCATAGGTGTGCTTTCAGAAGACACGATTTTCCGGTCAATGTTAGGGGCACGTAAGCATGTCCAGTGCTGTCTAGACAGCTGTAGGTGTAGTCTGTGGGTCACTCTCCAATCAGGATGTGTCACTTTCTCTAGTTTACAAGCACCAACTAATTGAAAGACCTTTCAACACCTTTGCATGAGTAGCTGTCATAAACTGGCATAGTCTGACAGAACAACCAGGGCCTTTTTTTCCACAATGCTAAGAAAATCCACGACCAAAGACATACCACCCCCACACCGTAGAGGAGTTTTCAGCGGTCAGATTATGACATGGCTGTGCATTTGACACAATGACTCTTGCCCTTCAGGCTTCAGTCTGTGCAGTCCTCTGGGTCCAGCAGGTCCACTCATCATGTCCAGGTTTAGACACTAGCCCTTAGGTAAGAGACTCTCCGAGAGTGATGTGTCCTCTTTACAGCCTCAGGGATGAGATGACACACCTTACAGAACTTTGTCCGTGGTTTGATGCAATGTCTCTGAAAAAGAAAGAAAGCCTTGCCTTTTTTCTTTAAGAGTATAAATCGGGCCAAGAGGTGGTTACGGTACAATAAGTATTACCCTTCTAAACTCCATAGGATTGTACACTATTATCCCATTAACAGTGATGACTTATTGGTCATTAGGGTTTGCTTTGAAACATCTTGAACCATGGAAAACCTTGCACAGCCCTGAGTGGCACTTTTATAGAACAGTTACAAAATATTAAATTATAAAATATTTTTAAAATAGACCAGTTTCCTCAAAAAACACATTTTACCAACCTATGATAGTAAATTTGACATAACTTTTTTTTAAATGCACAATTCAACTGTCAATCAGCTTTTATAACCAGAACGAACCATTTTAGAATAAAACAATAAGCCTCACAAGGCTGTAATTTTCTATTCATACATTTCGCTTTTAGCAAATTTCCAATAAGTTATTAAAAGAAAATGAATTTAATATTCCCATCAGCTGCTATTATGTGCCACTTCCTTAAAATGACATCCCAAGCATATGCCACAGGGAATGTGATGAGAGAGGGGCTCACTGTGCATAATGGAGGGATTCACTCCTTCATTAGTTCACCACAGAGTTCTCTTAACATCTTGTACATGGTACTGTGGCCTTTTAAATGTTCCTCTTCAACGTCTACCACAGAACTTCTCAGAACCTGCACTATTGTACTATTGAGAAATTCAATGGAGGAGAAACACATAACGAGGGCTGAGAGCCAAAAGGGCGTAAGTGACATTTCACCAACTTTACAGGAGAGCCAAAACAAAAAATGACTTTCT
>JBBIGC010000024.1:8929715-8941845 GCA_037576955.1 Lepidarchus adonis
AAATCACACACACAGTTCAACCATGAAAAATAAAACCATTCCTGATATTGTGTTGGACCCCTTCATGCTGCCAAAACTGCTCTGACTGTAGCACTGACTGCTATAAGAGCCAGCATTTACTTTTTATGCTACAGTAGCTCCTCTGCGGGGCCATGCTAAACAGGCTAGCCTTCACGCCCCACATACAACACATACAACCTTGACCTTGTCTCAAATTCACCAGTGGTTTTTCTCTTGAGCACTTTTAGTACTGGATACCTGGAACATTGTTAGACCTGTCATTTTGGAAAAGCTTTAACTATTATTTGTTGATGTAATGTAATTTGTCACAATTAAGAATAATTCTAATGAGCACCTGAAATGAAACAAGAGTTTCACATGTAGTTGATAACAGTTCAAATTGTACTGTTCACTCTTCCCTCATGGCACTCAATAGACCTTAACTAAGCTGCAAAACTACAATTATTTATTTTATTTGCTGTTTATGTCATGGAGAGAGAAAAAAAACAACACATTTACATACTGTTTATAGTCGTAAAAGTTTGGCCACCCATCGGAAAAATAACATATTCTGGTCATTTTTTAATTGAAAAGACATAAACACAGTTTCTCTATGAAATGCACAACATTTTCAGCAAACATTGATACATACTTTTCATGTCATAAATTAAACAAAGATTTAAAAATTAATAAAAACATTATTGTGGTACTCTATGAAAGTTTGGACATTGAACATAATCAGTACTTAGTAACACCTCCTCTGGCAGGTATCACAGCTTGCAAATGCTTTTTAGAGCTAAAAGTCTTTCAATTCTTGTACTTGGGATTTTCTCCCATTCTTCCTTATAAAAGGTTCTAGTTCTGTAATAATCTTTGGTCGTCTTGCAGGCACAGCTCTTAAGATCTACCCACAAATTTTCAATGATGTTTAAATCAGGGACTGTGATGGACATTCCAAAACCTTGTTTGCATTTCTTAAGGTCGTCCATGGTGGATTTCAAGATTTTCAGCTTCAGACGGTGTGATGTTTGCTTCCAGAATTTGCTGGTATTTAGTGGTATCTATTCTTCCCTCCACCCGTGCAAGGTTTCCTGTGCAAGGTGTTCTTTGAATGAAATGCTGCTCCTTTTTTTATCCAAACATGCCTTTGTTGATTGTGGCCAAAGATTTTATTTTAAAGATTATAATCTGTCCACAGCATTTGTTTCCTAAACGCATCAGGCTTCTGTAGATGTTCTGTTCCATACTTCTGACATTGGATTTTATGATGGGGACACAGTTATGGTTTTCTTCTGCTGACTCTTCCTTGAAGGTCTTGTGGAACAGTGCACCACCACTCCTGAGTCTGTTAAATCTTCCTGCAGGTTTTTTTAAGGTTTAATTTTAATTAGTCTTTCTGACCAACATACGAGCAGTTCTCTCTGAGAGTTTTCTTAGTCTTTCAGATCTCATCTTGACCTCCACAGTTTCCCTGAACAGCCATCTCTTAGTTACATTTATTATTGTGGAAACTGCAAGCTGACAATGCTCTGCAATCTTCTTGTAGCTTCTCCTGCATTGTGGGCATCAATAACTTTCATTTTCAAAGTCTTACACCGTTACTTAGAGGAAATTTATTCAAGTAAATTATTCAGTTGTACGAATGAACCCATGGTTGTTGAGTGTCCACAAGTGTGTGCACAAGGTTTGAAGAGTCAGAGTATTTGTAAAGCTTTGAAACTGGCACCAGCTGACATTTACTAAAGACATTAGCTGCCATGCATCAGATCTAATGTGCTGATTAAGGTCTGAAACCTTGTAAAAAGAATCTGAGACTTTGGAAGTCTTAAGGTGCCCAAACGTTTGCACGGTGCCATAATGTTGTTTTATGTTTTATTTTTCTTCAATTTATGGCATAAAAAGTAACTATGCATCAATGTTTGCTGAAAATATTGTCAGAGAGAGATTGTGTTAACATCTTTTCAATTATATAATTAACAAAATCATGCAAATCATGATTATTTACATACATCTTTTACATTGTCTTAAAGACACAGCTGGACAAGCATAATTAGAGGACAGTAATATAAACGGTAAGGAAATGTAGGAGAGCGTAACAGGGCTAATTAATTTTATCGGTGAAAACGAATCCTCTGTAGTTAGCAAGTTTTTACATCAGCTCTGGTTTTTTCACTCAATTCACAGTACGTTCACACATACCTCCCTCAACACAGCAGAGGCCTGGGGGAAGCTGCACAGCTTTTCTTACTGTTTGGCTACTTGGAATGGATTTTTACACAAGTTCATCAAATGGGAACATAATGGTTGTCATTTTTTTCCTGTTAAAAATGAATCGAGCAAGTTAAAGGGCTCTTGTATGAGTCAGTCGTACTGCCTTTAGTTCACACTTACTCAAGAGGCTACTTAAAGGTCCTATTAAATAAACTACCTTGTCTTCACAAGCAGGGTGACTTGCCTTGGAGGCAATAGAGTATAGTCTAAATTAATAAAAGAGCACAATCAATTATAATGTCCTTGTAGGCTATGGGTTCAGCATTACCAAGGAAAAATACATTGATCTCCCTCTTTTCTCTTTCTTTTTAAATGAATAATTGAAATATTTTGTAATTGGAGTGCTTTATCTGTTTTATTTTATTTGTGTCTACTTAACCATTATTTTCACCACAAGTCTCATTATAAAAACAGCTGAATAATTAGAACCCTAGAAAGGTAAAGCAAGTAATTCCAGGACATTTATATGGGAACGTCTGAGTCATAGGTGAACTGAGAGTCATGCTCATACTTTAAATAAACCCATTCATTTAGATCCAAGAGCAGGTATTAACGTTTCTACTGCATCACTTGAGTGTGAAAAGCAGGTCAAAAATGAAACAAAGCATAAAGCCACTGGATATTCATGGATTACAATAAAAGAAGCAGAGATGGTGTGAACTCGGAAGCAAAACGCAATAAATATGAGCACAAAATCACCTTTTATAAGTAAGACGTGTCTGTTGTTGATAATCTTCAGAAATTCTGAAGTTTTTATTTGCTTATTCTGTTAATCTAAAGTGTATAAAGTGGACATAACAAACATGCCATTGTTTCAGGAGAACTTTACCACACCCTCCGCACGTTTGTGTTGATCTAGAAAGTTTTTCATTTATTAATTCAGGTTGACTTAAGTTCTGTAAAACAAATCTAGATTATTCCCTGTTAAAGAGAAACAACAAACAAAATAACATAATTCTGCTACATAAATCATTTACCAGTTTTTGGATGGTGACACATTTATTGTGGTTGAATCAACAGAACATTTGTCGTCTCTGAGTACACTCCATATGCTAATTCTAGCTCTGAAACCTAATTGGTAAAATGCATTGTAAATGATCAATATACACATATGCAGAACCACACACTGATTCTGATTAAGGTGTGAAGAATTTCACATACATTTGTTTGGATGCAATTTTCAATTGAATGTTTTGAGAGCTCTGATTGTGTGATTAGTTTGGCTAATAAAAATACACATTTTTAATTAAAAAACAATAGACTGCAAGTTCAAAATGGCGATTTAATAACACAAACACACACACACACACACACACACACACACACACACACACACACACACACACACAAAAACATGAAAATGTGCCTTTCTCTGCTTTTAGCTTTTAAACTGAAATATAAACACAAACTATCACAATGTCAGCATGTCACAAAAGCACACAACTGACCACAAATTATTTCTCAAATTATTTTTACAAAAACTGCAATTGACATTCTTTGAAGAATCCAAGGGCTATGTTGTTTACACATTTTAATATGTTCACACTGTAATGTGTTTCTACAAAGCACCGTTTTTATACTGTACTGAAAGGGTTACACATTTAGCATTAATATTTCAAGTTGTTTGGAATAGATGTTAACAGAGATTATTAATAATATTTATTATGAACTAGAAATAAAATCTCACATTTCCCTCCTGTAGCTGTAAAGAAATGTGAAAATGGCACTTTTATTATTGTTTTTGTTGATGTACTTTATCATTTTGCAGTTGTATGCATTGCACTGACATTAATCACTGTGGTGCATGTTTTCACATGACTCACTGACTTTAAAAAGATGGATGGCTGAATAGATAGATGGGTAGACAGACAGACAGATAGACTGCCCTTAAGTTTAGCATGTTATTAACTTGTTATATCAATAGTTCTAATTAGAATACATTACACTTTCAAATGGATTAAATCCTTAAGTGTGAACAGTCATTAACTACACTACAACAGTATGTGCAATGAGTTGGAAATGTTCATTGTTAAAAATATATTAGACAATGTTATGTATTTTGAAATATAGAAAAACTAAATGCTGTGTCTATTTAAACTATTTTCGTAATACTTATGCATGATCCGCAATGTTATACAATGCATTTTTCTAAAACTAGCATATGTGGGGTGGTGGGTGGTGGAGGTGGAGAATCGACTTCTAAAGAGTTGGTTGATTGTCTCCAATGGGTCTTTTGGTCAATGACATTGAGAGGTGAAATGCTTGTAGTGGACACTTTATGTCAAATGTAATGATGAGGTCAGCTAAAGGGACATTAACCTGCATTTGCCAACTGTTCAATAGTTTTAGCTTTAAGGAAACTGTTAAAGTGCTACACTGCTGTTACCCTTATGCTTCAGTCTTACAGAAGTATATTAGCATAACTAAATGGGACATTGTCCCAGGACATCCTGTTTTGAATGTATATTTGTATGACACAACTTGGTATAACCTATGAATGTGTATTATATCTCTGTGAATCTAAAATGTGGGTAAACTACATTTAAATGGTTTAATAATCACTGTGTCTATTTAACTATGGCCTTGAGTTCAGAAGACAATTCCATTGACTATAGCAGCAGAAGTCGTGCATCACTAATAAGATGAAATAATCAAATAAGCAAATCAATAAAGGTCTATGTTTAATTATCATAACCCCAATCATGCATCATAATAAATATGCTTATTATAACACAGTTGCAGGGAAAACAGAAATGTGGCATTTGGAGCTTTTAAATCCTGCCCAATCACCTAGATTTTGTGGCGGGTGCTGAGGCCTGGCTCTTCCTCCACACTGTTCCCACTCAATCCTATTACAGCATTACAGCATACATGTGCATGGCCCAAAGCACAGATCCCTGAACAGGCTCAGGCTTCCATTTTGTGTAACACTCTTTCGTTTAATCCTTCACCCGGCCAGCTGAGCTATAGGGCCGCTAGCAGAGCCCTTGTTCCGCTGCCCAGTCTGTGCTCCAGTTCTCCACCAAACAAGGTGCAGTTCTGGCCTGCTGTTACTGTTGAGACCAAGAGGAGACATGGGGGCTGGAGGTATTTGCTCAACTTCTGTCCAATTATCCAGTCCGTCACGTCTACAGATGTGCAAAAAATGTTGTTAAAGATGGACACCTGCAGTAAACATGATTTATTAAAGAGCTGGTCTTTCTCGTGGCTAGGGGTTTAAAATGCATTTGTTTTAGAAACAGTTAATGTTAAAAGATTGTAGAATCAATTAAAAACTTATGCTGTTATGTAGGGGTGGGAATCTCTCACGATACGATACGATATGCAATATGTGGTCCACAATAACGATAATATCGCGATAATCGATATATCGCACGACAAGTACATATCAATATAACACAGAAACACAGGGATGCGTTATTAACTTACATAAGTAACAGCAATGATATTGTTAACTTTCCGATATTTGCTTTGCGACCACGATTGGAAGCTCAGAGAAACCGCTACTTCAGCTTCAGAGTAAGTAGCGTTAGCATCGTGCTAACAACATTGCTCCCATGCCTCCTGCTCTACAGCTCTGGTTTTAACCGTGTCTACGCCCTGCTACATACAACATAACACATTCTCTCAGCACGTGCAGATTTCCTCTATATTGCATAAACGTATTGCCTTCAACACCAATACTCCAAAAACTGAAGTGTGGCAGCGATTCCTTTCCTCTTCCTTTGCCTATACTGTTCTTGAAAGTCAACAACTGGTTGTAGTTGTTTAGTCCTCAATGGTGTGAGGAAACTGCTGGAGCTTTTTGTCTGACTCCAAAGCACATCCCATTTCCAAAGCAATTTACCAACTCACTACCCTGCTTCAGAGCCACTGGGCAGAGGGTACTCATGTATGTGCATGTATATTTAAATGTTTTGCTTGTTTATGTATTTATTCACTGCCTTTGTGGCCAAGCCTGTTCATGCAGAGCTCTGTCATTTTAGTGCTTTATGGATTCCTAAGCGGGCAAGTGCTTCGTCAACCAGCAAGCTATGAAATGTAAAGTGGTTGCCATTGCGAAAAGAGACAAGTAGACTTGCACATGCACACACAGACACACTGTGCCGTTCTGTTTGGTGAAAAGTATGTTTGTTGGGTTAGGACTGCACATCTACATGCTCTTGACACGCAAAAAAAGCAGAGAACATTAGAAGACCACCATAAAGTGGAGATTCAAGCATTTTCTCCTCCTTGTCACCACATAGGTCATTGTCATTTCTGCACTTTATGGGGTGTACCACGTTTCATTAGCAAGTTTTAATTATTTTCAGCATTAAAACTGGTGAGGGTACAAATTTTAATTGAAAACCCATCTTTCCACTAGATGAAGCAGGAGGTCGGATGGCCAGCTGGTGGTTGGGCCGGGTTAGGCTTTCTTGGCAAGAGCACTGCCACTGAAATATTGAAATGGTGTAAAACAGAAGGGCTAGTGAGACTCATGCCAGGACCTGCTCAGTCCATGGCTACACTTTTTGTGCAAGTACTTCAGGAGCACAACTCAAGAGCAGTGGGCTGTTGGTCCGAGTTTGCATTTGACGCACAACAAGCGATTCAAAACAACACCTACCTTTTCTGGGTTGTGTCAAATGTGCCAGTATAGACTCTTTGGATTCTGTTTCTAGAAATAATCATTTTTCCTCCATTAACAAATGTTTTTACTTGAAGATTTCAGTTGTGCTAGGCCTGTGTTTTTGAAGTTCTCATCTGTCTCCTGGTACATAAGATTACATAACATGTGTAACCAATCAATCTATTTTATTGGAAATATTCCAAAACACATTAATTCCAGCCACACTCTCATACACATAATAATTGAATTATGCTTCATGTTAATCAACAGGTGATTAAAGAACTTTTGCATGTCTTGTGAAGCATTGTTCAAATCTATTGGATATTTTTGTAATTATTTATTCTATATTTTATAAATTATCTTGATTTTTTTTTTCTGAAAATCTTGACATTTTTGCAAAGGTCGTATTTAAACCTGCTTCAAAACACATTTTAAACTTACATTTATTTTAAGTATACTAAACTTTATTAGCACATATATGTGATATTTTTTTTCATGAAATCTTCACAAAATGATGATTAATTCACATGATGATTAGTATAAAATTATTATTAGCTAGACCTTTTACTCAGTGTGTAAAACACCTAAACAAATGTAAGCAACTGGATGCCATGACTTTATTGGATGTATTGAAGTCCTCTTTCGATGACGTGTGCTGAAGTGGGTGTGTAGGGAAGTGCAATGGCAGTGCAGTAGGTAATCTACCGGCTGGTTCCATCCTGTGCGCCCTGGAGTGCGGACTGAGTATTAGAATATCTAAGTTTGTCTCAACTCATCCTTTGGGTCCATGAGGAGGGAGAGCGCAAAAGAGAGGCTGTATGAATAATAGTCTTATGTGTCCTCACTGTCCTGTCCGTGACACTGTCCTTTTTATGTGATGTACTGAGTGATTTAGCCTCAGAGTTCTGCTGCTCATGTGCACAACACAGTGGTGCTAATCCTGCTTCAGTACCACGGACAGCACCACTGAGTAAGAGTGTGGAAATTCTGGGAAGCCGCCCAAATTCATATTGGCCATTGCAGGAATAAGGCTTACAGGAATAACATTAGAGAAATCAGAGCCTTTGAGATTGTTACTGTGGGAAGTTGAGTCTGGTATGGGTAACATAGGCTAGGGAAGAAATGCACTGAGGAGCTACTTTGCAATAATTCACCAAAGTGTCCCTCAATTTCACTTAATTAATATGCTATGCATTCATAATTCAATTGCCGAAAATAGGCCAACACTAGATTGTTATGCTTTTGTGGTAATTAAGCTGTAAAGAATTATACATGTCCAAATATTTGTAGACAAAACTATGTTGTAAAAAGTTGAAGTTAATTCAACCTGTAAACTCAGTAAACCTTGGTTGAAACAATTTTGATATAAGTTTTAAACTTTGATCACTCGTGATGGATTTGTCTGATCAAGACTTTTCGAAGTCAAATGTTGAGGTGATGAATATGTTTGCTAGCAAGTTTATTGAGACAAAAGAGAGAAGGAAAAGGTGTTGATTGCTCCCCCTGTGCTCTCTATCTGTGTGTGCTGAGAAACGGGTCTTATCTATAGTTTGGGGACATCCTGGAAACCTTGAAGGTCAGGTGCCAAGATGGATGCCCAGAAGGTTTGATGTCACAGCAAGGAGTAACTTACAGATGTGTGCTCAAAGGATGCACACAAAATGTACAGATCATATTCTAAATGGGACTACCTAGGAAATAATTTACTTAAAATACAACTGTGCAGTAACACTTCTAAACATGAGCAAACACTCGCACCATGCCATTCTGTAGGGTGGTTCTGCCATATGTAAGGATTGTGTTTACAAGAAAACCCACAAAGTAGTAATACAACACAAAAATCATAGAATATGCTGATATTCAATGAATTATTTTATTTTAAATTAATATTGATCGCACCAAACAGCTCCTCTTCCAAGCAGTGCAGTTTTGAGACAGTGGACAGGGACATAAAGACCAACAACTCGAAGAACAGCAGTTTATTTGATTTGGATATTGAGCATTTCCAACAGCTTGCCCCATCACGTTTTAGTGCATGGATCATCCATTTTATATGATGTAATTGTATAGTTGTTCAGGCTGGACAGTTAGCCACAGAGAGGGGCATTATGCCCTTTATTGGTTTGAGACACTGTTCCTGTAAATGTCTGTGCACTGGTCATGTAGATCTAATGAAACATGCTAATGAAGATAATGGCTTCAAATGTTCATTCATGTTCATGCTCTGTTTGCAGCTGCAGGGCTAGCGATTACTCAGCATTTGGCTTAGTGACACTAAAATACACAAAGCAGGTGAAAGAAAATAATTGAACATTTGAAAATGCATTAGGCTACAACACAATGAATATACAGATGGAAATCACTGCCTCATGTCAGAAGTTGAGTAAGCAGCACTCTTCCTATATTTTTAAATTCTTGATGTGGGTTCAATTGTATTACAGAAAGTTTTGGATATTTTCTGTTTGTAAAGAAATCGTAAGTTTAGGAAATATTTATTATATTTAACGATCGACCAATTATTAGCCAGTATGATTATTAGAGGGGCGATATTGGGCATGTTGCAAGCGGAACTAAAGTTTCACAGATAAATTGGTTATTTAATATTATTTATTATAAGTAAAATAAAAACAATGCAAATCTTTAAGTATTCATTCAAAATAATGTTACTATTAATTATTTAAATCAAAATTTCTTTTGGTGTTTGTAAAATTAGATTTGCAATAAAATGTTAATTGCAATAATCTGTATTGTTATCAGCCCTGACAAACCAATCAACCTCTAATACTGAAATATATTGTGTAATTTAATTACGCAATCATTATAAATGTGTAATTTAAATCATACTTGTTGGAAATCATGGGATAAATATGTTAACATGTTTTATTTCTTAATGGATGTACAGACAACAGCAATACTGAAGCCAGATGCTGCAGCTATGTACCTCCAGCGGAGACAATTAAACCTGCAGATGCCATAAAAGAAAGCACTCACATTAAAATTTGTGTAAAAAGTTAAGAGTACTTTGAAACTGGGTAGAGTCACTACTGAAACACTGAAAAGTAATCGCTTTAATTGCTTAATAACACAAGCTCTATATACAGGACAGGAGGAAAGATGATACAGATGTAATTCAGAACTATGGGTTATGTTCTTTTGCCTGGATGTGTTGTAGATGTGATGTAACAACGCTAAAGCATTTTTCCCTCATTTAGCCTCTTTCTCATAGTACTACAGAAACAACCTGAATGCAGTCCTTGAAAAATCCAAATCACAGTCTTCCAACTGGGAAACCCAGTCAAAAAACTACGAGAGTGGACTCTGACTGTCACAGCATTGATTCTTTAATTAGGCCCTTGTAGACACTTGTAGAACGTCTCACGCTCGAGTGCTCTTTCAAAGCTTAGATTTCCCACTTGCCAAAAACTCATGACAAAGCAGTGTTCATTTCCTGTTCACATCAAGACCTTGCCCTAGTTTTACAGTTTTTACATCAAACAAATTCTTTTCATTATTGCGAAATAAGGGTAAATATGAGTAAAACTATTGCTTAACCAGGTTAGAATTTTAGTCCATTTTGCATAAACCTACTATATATTTTGTGTCCTACAGTAATTGTTAATATGTAATCTTCCTTAACCTCACTACTGCAATGCTCATCTAAATGTCTATTATGTCTGTTTCCTATTTTTTTTACTTATTTCCCCTCCCAAATAAGTGCTAAATAATCTTCCAATATTTACTATTTAAGCTCATTTGAGTTATAAGCTACTAAGAGACATAATACACAATAATATACCGTGGGTTTATATTAACCTACTTAATGCACAATTTTAAATATCAAGCTATAAAATGAGTAATAAATTTAATAAAAAAATCCAATATGCAACAAATAATTTGATTTTTCAGATATTTTGACAAATCAATATTTTGCATAATTGAAACATGTTAGAACCTCTCATGACCTCATTTTGTTTTTACACATATGCCACCTAAGCAGTCGTCTCGACTGTTCCGTTTGTGCATGAAGACCCAAAGTATATTCAGGAATATATTGTATTGTATGATCTTTTCATGTTGTGTTCTAATATTACTATAAAGGCTTCTTTCATCTTAAAAAACTTGATGAATAGATGGCGCTTATGTTTGTTTTATTTTGATTCTCACATGTGGAACAGATGATCTTCTGTAGAAAGAAGGAGGCATTTCATTGCAAAGAGAGACTTTACTGGAACTTTAAAACCAAAAAACAAAAGAGAAGCACTTTTCCAGTGGTGATCTGAAGGGTCCTACTATGCAGCATAACTCACATGTTGAGCGAGTCATTCAGAACGTCTGACAGAGGATCCACAGCACCTCTCTTTGTAAAATCTCTGCAGACTGAAACCCCTGATATGTGGCCGCTGGCAGGTAGTTTTGTTTGCATTTCTGCTATTGTGCGCATCACAGGACATCACCATCATAGCTACTGCTATGTATCAGATTGCAAGAAGAGGAAACCACATAATATCACAGTGGAAACAAACCATTTGCAAATGGTTCATTGACTTTTTATGAATATAAAACCTGACAATAACCTAATATTAAATATAATTTAACTGTTGATTGCTGAAAAATGCTACATGATACTGTTCCACCAATAAACTAATTACAGAGTCCAGCCCCTGATTGATTTCTTATTGTAGTGTGTATAAAAAGAAAGTAATACATTATTGCAAGTTTACATTTTAAAAGCATTATGCTCTTATTTAATCACTGATATAGCGAACTACTGCGCTCACAGTGAATGTCAGTACTGGCTGCAGTCAGTCGGCGGTGGCCAGTGTAATTGTACGTCCGCGAAAGCCTAATGAAATCAGAGCCGTGTAATCTTTGCTTGATGCAGAATCCAGCCAAGATAATGTAGAGAGAGAGACTCTCATTTTTATTGTGGTCAAGTACTACATTTAAATAGCCATCTTCCGTCTGTAATTTCCAAGACATTAAAGTGGTTGACTGCTTCATTCCTTGAGTGGAATCTGATCACTCCAGTAGGATCCATCTTGTTGGCTCTTCGTACAGTGTTCCACATAATGGAATCTCTTTGGCCTCATTTACACTGCAGGTCTTTGCTGCCTATATCCGATTTTTTTGACCTTCTGTTTACACGTGTTTTAAATTGTGACCCATATCCGAATCGCCTGTTTACAGTTGCTATAGCAAAGGGGCGTTGTTACACCACACAGTAGCCAAGCTGGACGAACGGGAAAT
>JBBIGC010000024.1:8948196-8960544 GCA_037576955.1 Lepidarchus adonis
AGCTTTCCCATGATATATATAACTCAATTTTGACCAAAATGTCACTTATGCCCTTTTGGCTCTCAGCCCTCGATATGGGGAAACAGAATTGTGTATAAGTAACGCTGTAAATCTATGATAATAAGCAGCAAGTAGAGATTATGTTGAAGAGTGTTCATATAAGAATTCCCTTCAGTTGAACTAGACATACCAGCGATGTGGCTGTAGAAGTCATTATGTGCTCTGGTGGCAGGTTTCAAACAAAATGTCACTCCATACATTGTTGCGTCTGTCCATTTTCCGACTACATCTTTTAATGCCGCTGAAGTGTGAAGGAGCTGCCGAAATCTGTTGCTTTTATCTCCTCTCGCCTCACTTTAATTCCTCATGTAAAGCTGGAGCCGATTTCTGACAGCTCTAAGTAGATTACTCACAGGCCTGTTTTAATGAGCAAGGAGAGCACACGCACAGACAGAGAGGAGGATAATCAGCCTTTACCACACACACACCACAGATCACTCCACACACTCCGAATTGAAAGCACCACCTGTTGCATAAACACGTACTTGGAATGAACGTAGACCAACATACACTCAGAGCCTTTTAGGAAACTGTTAGTTGTTCCAACAGATGAGGAAATTACAGTTGAAGTATAAGAGATTTTTTTTTACAATATGTGGGAACTGAGACAGTGCACTGGTAGTGATTTTTGATTTGAAAATATTTAAATTGACTTCATTTGATCTAAGAAATGGTTTACCCTTAACAAGTCTTGTTATTTTTCTCTTTCACGACTAATTAAAAATGGATTTAAATAAAATTGTGATCACATACAGTAAGTAGACTATGCAGTTCAATACACTGCAGATGATTGCGGTATCGTTTCAGTTAATCAGACCATGACACTAAGAAACTGGAGTTTTGTCTGTGCTCTAGTAATGGTACAGAGACCAGCAAGTTGTATCAGTGATAAGCTGTTGGTGGAAATGCATTTAAATTGCTGCTTTTATGATTCAGTGATGATTTTGGGGAAAGTATTTTTTAAGTATTAACTGACCTTTCTGAAGAGTGAGCCACTGTCTAATCTGGGTGTACTAGTTAAGAGCAGTGTGCACTGCATCACTTTACTTTGTCATTCATACTTTATGTTGTTGCTGCAGTATGACCATGGTTTAAAAAATCTAAATATGAATATGAAAATGAATTTTATCCCATTAATATACTGAGGCAGCTAGATATGATCAACTTCATTCTTTTGTGCTATGAGGAGGCTGTAACTTTGAAGATTTTCTGCTGTTCATCATATATACACCGCCAGGGGAGCCCAACGTTTTGAGCATTATTAAATATTAAGTACAGTAAAAGCTAACATTTCTGGAAGTTGTTTTTTAATGAATATTTTGGAATTATCATTTCTATTTTAGTCTAGTACCACTCAAATACATACTGGTTGTCATACGTGAAACAAAATATTGTTATATTGTTACAATTATTATTATCTTTTGTTATCTATTGTTACCTACATCCTTATCTCTGTTATCTTTTTCCATTTTTTACATAATTTGAAAATATTCCTTGCCCCCAAAACTCTGTCCGTACCTCCTGCAGTTTCTTTTCACATCAAAACTGTTTTGTCATCAGATGCTATCGAGGAAGGTAGAAAGTCTAAACCAAATGTCTGTGTGTACATTTAGTACTTTTGTATGAATGTGGTTTTACGTTCTCCCGTTTTCGACGTGACTCTGTTCTGCCTCAGTGTGGCTGCAGACTCTCAACCAGATATTCTCAACCAGCTGCTCAAACTCACATGTGCGATGTTGTTTTATTAGTTCCGTTCAGCACAAAATGAAAGTCTCGGCCCGTCCCTGGCTCTCTCTGTAACATTAGCACACATTAATGCTCTTTTCTCCTTAAATGAGCTCTCTCACAACATCACAACAACCTCTCTAACAAAACACACTCTTAACTCCACCCGGGTTCCACATGTGCTCTGTCCACCCGTTTTCAGCTCTCCGTGAGAACACACCTCATCTCGTAACAGCTTCAGTCATAACACCACAGGGTGAAACAGTTTGAGCGATGGAAACGGTCATTTGATTTAGCATCAAACTCTACACGGTAACAAATGCAAAAGAACATTCAAGCGAAGAAGCTGCACAACATTTTTTGCTGTAAATACCATCACCATTTTGTCTGTGAGGAGAATAATAGCCGCCATAATCTCCATTAAACGCCTGTCTTTACTAAACGCCGGGTCTTTAGAATAATTTTTTAAATAAACGCCCGGGCTACTGTTGGAAGATATACGGTACATGCAACTTCCATGGCCTTTGGTTTGATCCCCGGTTTAATGGGTTAATGAGTTTGAATGGGTTCCCTTCAGGTGATTCCTCCCATTGTCCAGAGTCTTGTGGTTAATGTTGACTTGTTACTCTAAATTGCCCATAGCTGTAATATGTGTGTGTGTATAGCGTATGTGTGAATGGTTGTCTCTGTGTTGCCCTTAAATGGGTTGGCCTCCTGTCCAGGATGTTCCATCCCTTCGTCTGTGGTCAGGTGGCACTAGTTTCCCTGTAACCCAAAAATGGATGTAACATTTGTTTTGGAGATTCAGTTTATTTGTTTGATGGCAATGATATGGAATCTAGTAGCTTTTCACAATTTTTTTTTCAATAATATGGATTTGTCCCCCAGCTATTTCTACCAATACTCTCCAAAAGGCATTTCAGCATAATTATTATATCGGACATGATGCTGTCAGCCTAAACATGAGGTTTGTAATCCCATCACCTGTGCTATATAGCATCCATATATATGCTAACTTGTTTTTTATTGTTAACAGCACACATTATTACTGACATTCTTGTGAACAATCTGTAGTCATTATTTGATTAAAAGCATAATTGGAGTGAAAAGTGCGATGGCCCATATCGAGGATTATCTGAGCTTTTGTGACAGGAGCCAAAGCTGGACCACATCCAGTCAATCATCTGTAGCTGAGCATGGGGCTCGTGCAGGGAGCTGGAGCCGAGCCAACTGTTTCTCCCTCATTACTGAGGAGCGCCATCAATATTAGACATGGCAGATAGCATTTCGTCTTCTTCTTCCTCTTCTTCTTCCTCTCTGATTTACTCTGTAAACTGTCAGAAGCAGGCTGGACTGTTCATTCAGCAGGGTAGTAGACCAGGCAACCATTTCACTAAAGACTCTTAAAGTGAACCTGAAATCCAATTTATTTACCTTGCAGGTTTGAGGTCCCTCATAGTACAAACAATTTCTCATCTCATTTTAAATTTCAAATTATTTAACTTCAGTTTTCCACCAAAAGACTTTAAGAAACATTAAGAAACGACCTTCTTAGAACAAAATTTGTAAAGATCTTTATTTTTGTGAGCTTAGTGTGTGACTTCTGACTAGTGACTGTCAGTGTCTTGTTTTCTTCTGGCTATAACCTATTCATTTATGTATTCAGTATAAAACTGTTTTAAGTCATTTTGATCATTTCACTTGTTGTTGAAGAAGGACTTTGCAATGTATGTGTCTTCCTATATCCTAGTTCCAGTTGAAAATGTACATAAACTGTTATTCAGATCCAACCAGATGCCACAGTTTGAGAGTGGGACGAAGCTGTCACTATGCCTAAACTTTGGCCTACTTTCAAACTGTGCAGATTATTTGCAACAACGATCATTTCATTAACCACTATAACAAAACGACAAGCTTGCAAATGAGCCTGATAAATCAATGTTTGTTAAAATGTTTATTGCAAATGCATACTATTTTTGGAAAAGTTGGAACATTTTGTAAATTGCAATAATAATAAGAACCTGTAATTTGTAAATTCACTTGAATCGTTGTGTAACTGACAAAAATACAAAAGAATGACTTGGATGTTTTGGATGACTGGCTTGATAATAGCTTATAAATATAAACAGATTCCTGACACACTCACAATAGTTGGGTCAGAGGCAAAATAAGCTAAAAAAACATTTTTTATATTACACCTGTCTTAAAAACTCTACAATAAGCAGCACATTAGCCAGATGTTATGAGAGAATTGTCAATTAGGTCAAAAAAGAAAGAACAAAAAAGCTAGCAAAGAATTTAGGTCATCATTTATAACATGTAGCATTGTGAAAAGACTCAAGAAATCTGGAGAAATCTCAGTCAAGGCCTGAAACCATTGTTGAATGTCTTTGCAGAAATGCTGCCAGGTTCTCTGGGCCCTAGCTCATCTCAGATAGACTAAAAGATAGTGGGAACGTGTGCTGTGGTCTATTGAATTCATGATTATTTCAGCAAGACAATGACCGACCTCTTTCTGGCTTCATATGCCCAGATTGAGATTGTTTGAGTGGCCTTCCAGCAGTCCAGATCTAATGTATAACACATCATGAAGAGGAAATCTTGTATCAAGCCAGAATGGGGAGAAAACTCAGTAAGACAATGGTAATTGTCTCTTTTTTTAAGCAAGCCAAGTGTATTTACAAAATACATTTGACAAGTGTCAGAAAATACTGGAAATCTTTTCTTTATACTTTTGTCAGTTAAACAACAATCACAGATTCTTGGATTTATTGCATTTTACAAAATAATAACCTTTCAAGGAATGGGATGTAGATTTTATTCAGTCTTGCTGAGTTTTTTTTACTTGGAACGCTTTTATGAATCCGGTTCCAGGCCTGGCCATGCTTCACTACATGTCTATGCATCTGCTCATGTCTCCAGTTAATGGTGCTGGCATTGGAGAGTAGTAGCTTCTGGCTTCTGCGGCCCTAGGAATGTTGTAAGTTTGGATACATGGCTATGAGGTGGGCAGCACAGTTATCTGGGAGTAGCCCTCAGTGGACGCTTCACGGTCAGACAGTTACGGTTTACATCCTTAGAACACATGGAGCCGGACAGCCCCCTGAATCTGAAGGTCGAAGCAGATGTCTGTAAGTCCAACCCTGGCGTGGAGCTGTCAAATCATTTCCTTGTGGCATATTATATTTGGTTTGACAGACCCCCTTCATTTCAGTTTAGATTGATTGGCCAGAAGCTCACACAAATTAACTTTACAGTAACTAGACAAAAGTTCTTAAGCGTCATGTTTATATGCTTACAGTTTTGACATACATGCACACATGCAGTGCCCATCAAACATCTGGAGACAGCTTGCATTCTCTTAAATTTATCATTTCGGATAATTCTTCTTTATTTTCTATTAAATTATTGATGGTTCTAATGGTTTTTTGCATTTATATGGTGAAGACAACTCTTTACATGGATATACAAAACTTTGGGCACCCCTTGATAAATAACAGATTTTGTTAATTATGTAATTGAAAAGAGGTTAACATAGTCTCTCCAGGACATGGAAAAAAAACTAAATATTTTCAGCAAACAATGATGCATAGTTACTTTTTATGCCATAAATTGAACAAAACCTTTAAAATTAAAACATTATTATGGCTGTGAACGAGATACTGACATAGACGACACCAACACGCTGGATAGCAGGCAAAATAACCCCCAAAGGGATAGTTTATTAACAAGAGACAGATTGGGGAGAAGTTTGGGGAATTGGCTCAAAGGGTAAGGGAGATCTGTGCAGCGGCGTCTCCAAGCTAAACGTCCGTATCTCCTTTGTCTGAAAAACAGAGGTACAAACAAATAGACCATTAAAGAGGGAAGACAAAAGGAAGATAGAAACTAGGGAAAAATGCAATATAAACACACAGAGATAGGAATAAGAGGGAGCTGGCAACAATGTATTAGCTAACAGGCTAAGCACGCGTGTCTCTGCGAGGGCGCCTTAAATACACGTCTACGCACGGCTTGATTCCTAGCGGGCACGCGCGTGCGCCGTGCACGAGACTTACCAACTCTAACTGAGCGAGGGCGGAGCGCTGTCCATGGTGCCACGCGTAAGTTCCAAAGTCTCAGATTCCTTTTACAAGGTTTCAGACCTTAATCAACTTATTCCATTTGATGCATGGCAACAGCTGAAAATGGCAGTCGAAAAGATTTACAAATACTCTGACTTTTCAAACCTTGTGCACACACTTGTGGACACTTAACAAACGTTGGTTTCTCTAAGCCAGGGGTTGGCAACCCGCAGCTCTTCCGCCACCTTGTTGTGGCTCTGTTTGGCCTTGACAAAAAACCTGTTATTTATTAATGAAACTTTTAATTATATATTTTATTTTTGCTTATTTTCTTATCTTGGAGTTTGAGGTGATAATTTAACGTGAAATTATGTTACATTTTTGTTAGCAGTAAATAAAGTGAAATGCGAAATGCGCCAACATTTAGAGTAACGCCCACTAACTCTGGTCGCTATGGTAACGCGTAAACGTTCCTTTCAAAATTAGTTTTCAGTGCTGTTGTGATGATCACAGGGTTTTCTGTCATGACTTTTATCCAGAACAGCAGATGTCTCAAACATACTTAGATGCTACGGATTGAGATCGTTTTTTTTATATTTTAGTACGGCCGGTGGTTGGGGACTGACTCCTGAATTAAAACATGCGTCACGCGTGACAGACGTCTTTACCTTCACTGCAACTACGCTGCTGATCTGCGTGTCTGATATGTGGTGAGAAATGAGCAACAACAATGTTGAAAGACATTTTTAAAACAAGCACTGAGCAATTTCTGAAAATTACCAACTGATTATAACGAAGCAAACACTTTCGACACCGTTGAGGACAACACTCAAACGGCACTTCTGTTTGCCTCATTCAGTTGTTGTAATGGGTGAAATAAAAAAGTTTATACGCTGTTTAATGTTTTGCGGCTCTAGACAATCTAACTTTAGTTGAAGAGGAGGCAAAATGGCTCTTTTGATAGTAAAGGTTGCCGACCTCTGCTCTAAGCAGTTGTGTAAGACTCTGATAATGAAAGTTATTGATGCCCACAATAGGAAGATAGCAAAGCGTTGTCAGCTTGCAGTTTCCACAGTGAGAAATGTAATTAAGAGATGGCAGTTCAGGGAAACTGTGGAGGTCAAGATGAGATCTGAAAGACCAAGAAAACTCTAAAAGAGAACTGCTCGTATGCTGGTCACAAAGACAAATCAAAATCCCCAATTGACTGTAAAAAAAACCTGCAGTAATTTAACAGACTCCAGAGTGGGGTCCTCTACAACAGGACAATGATCTTAAACAGACCTTGAAATCCGCTATGGACTACCCAAAGAGATACAAGCTGAAGGTTTTGGATCTTAAAAGAGTTGTGCATGCAAGACGACCAAAGAATATTACAGAACTAGAAGCCTTTTGCAAGGAAGAATGGGGGGAAATCCCAAAACCCCCAAACTGAAAGACTTTTAGCTTTAAAAAGCATTTGCAAGCTGCCAGAGGTTGTGTTACTAAGTACTGATTATGTAGGGTGCCCAAACTTTATTGTCACAATAATGTTGTTATATTTTATCTTTGTTCAATTTATGACATAAAAAGTAACTATGCATCAATGTTTTTTTCTATTTTCTAGAGAGACAGTGTTTATATCTTTTCAATTAAAAAATAACCAAAATATGTTATTTTTTAGAGGGGTGGCCAAACTTTTGCATAAGATTGTACTTGATTTTACCTACATATACAGTACATGTGTGCAAATTGATTAGACCATGTACAGTGTCTGTACATGTACATGTACACTCATGTACAGAATGTTATGAAGAGTTATCAGATGAATTGCAAACTTTGTAAAAACCAATATTTGTGTCATTCTCAAAACTTTTGGCCACAACCGCACTCACTCACCGTACAGAGTGAGTACGGTTGTGGTCAAAAGTTTTGAGAATGACACAAATATTGGTTTTTACAAAGTTTGCAATTCATCTGATAACTCTTCATAACATTCTGGAGTTTATGCAAACTGCCATCATAAAGCAGGAAAGTCCTTCTTTGGCAAGAAAATGAACTTAATCCCAAAAAAACATTTCCACTGAATTTCAGCCCTGCCACAAATGCGCCTGCTGAGATCATGTCAGTAATCTTCTGTCATGCTGATTGAGTTATAACAGCAGACTGGATACTTTAAAAGGAGGGTGATGCTTGAAATCATTGTTCTTCCACTGTAACCATGGTTACCTGCAAGGAAGCACATGCAGTCATCATTGGGTTGCATAAAAAGAGCTTCATGGGCAAGGAGTTTGCAGCTAAGTGCCTGGGTACCTGTGCAGAGCTTGCTCAGGAAAAGCAGCAGACATGTGTGAGTGCATCTGCACGCACAGTTAGGCAAAGAGTTTTGGACGATGGCCTGGTGTCATTAAGGGCAGCAAAGAAGCCACTTCTGTCCAAGATAAACATCAGGAACAGACTGATATTCTGCAAAAAGTACAGGGATTGGACAGCTGAGGACTGGGGAAAAGTAATTTTCTCTGATGCTCTGAAGCCTATTTACGATTGTTTGAGGCATCTGGAAAAATTATTGTCCAGCGAAGAAAAGGTGAACACTACAATCAGTCCCATCTCATGCTAACAGTAAAGCCTCCTGAGACCATTCATGTGTGGGGCTGCTTCTCATCCCTGGGAGTGGGCTCACAGTTTTGCCAAAGAACACACCCATGAATAAAGAATGGTATCAAAACATCCTCTGACAGAAACTTCTTTCAACCATCCAAGAACAGTTTGGTGAAGAAAAAAGCCTTTTCCAGCATAAGGCCAAGGTGATACCTAAATGACTCTGGGAAATAAACAATGAAACTTTGGGTCCATGGCCAGGAAACTCCCCAGACCTTAATCCAATTCAGAACTTGTGGTTAATCCTCAAGAGGTGGGTGGACAAACAAAAACTCACAAGTTCTGACAAACTCTAGGCTTTGATTATGAAAGAATGTGTTGCCATCATTCAGGATGTGGGCCAGAAGTTGATTGACAGCATGCCAGGGCCAATTGCAGAGGTCTTGAAAAAGAAAGGCCAACTTCAGATATTGGCTCCTTGCATAAATGTGATTTTATTGTCAATAAAAGCCTTTAAAACTTGTAATTATACATCAATACACCACAGAAACAACTGACAAAAGATCTTAAAACACTAAAGCAGAAAACTATGAAAACCAGTATTTGTGCCATTCTCAAAACTTTTGGCCACAACTGTACACTCTTCAGATTTTTTGCAAATATTTTATTATATCTTTTCATAGGACAACACTGAAGATATGACACTTTGATACAATTGATGTAATGTAGACAGTGTACAACTTGTATAACAGTGTACATTTTCTGTCTCCTCAAAATAGCTCAACACAGCCATTAATGTCTAAACCGCTGGCAACGAAAGTGAGTACCCCCCTCAGTAAAAATGTCGAAATTGTGCCAAATGTATCAATACTGTGTGAACTCCAGCACTGGAGTTCACTAGAGCTTTACATGTTTCCAATGGAATTCTCTTCCATTCCTCCATGAAGACATCATGGAGCTAGTGGATGTTAGAGACCTTGTGCTCCTCCATCTTCTGTTTCAGGATGCCCCACAGATGCTCAGTAGGGTTTAGATCTGGAGACATGCTTGACCAGTCCAGCACCTTTGCACTCAGTTTCTTTAGCAAGACAATGGTCATCTTGGAGGTGTGTTTAGGATTGTTATCATGTTGGAACACTGCCCTGCGGCCCAGTTTCCGAAGGCAGGAGATCCTCTGAAACTTTGTTTCTGTTTGTTTCTTATCTGAAATAAGTTTATCTTTGTCTCTTTAGACCACAAGTCATGGTTCTAATAATCCATGAACTTACTCTGGTTGATGTAAGGGGCGTGTGTTCTAAACACAAAAATGACTGACAACCTGTAGAGCAACAATTCTGGGGTTTTTTTTCAGATCTTCTGAGAGTCTTTACCATGAGGTGCCATGTTGAACTTCCAATGACACCTGCTCCTCATTCACACCTGAGACCTTGTAGCACTAACGAGTCACATGACACCTAATTTGTCCTCACTTTTGTAAGATACTGTAGTTCTTATTCAGTGTGTCTCATATGTTGCATGCATGAGATGCAGTGCTAAATTAAAAAATGGGCACATGTCTTCATCAGACATAAACGGTAGTTAAGTACAGAATGCTGGCAGAAAACCTAGTCCCCTATACAGTTTTGTCAAACTGCATAACTTTAGAGTAAATTATTTGTCAAAATTTGATTATTCATTATGTATGTCAGAACAGGTCAGTTAGGCAGATGAGGTCATGCATTTTAAATCTGACAAGTTTTGATTTACAGAAAATAAATAAATTCTGATTAAGCTTATTTTGTTCGTTCCCATAGCTACAACAAAATGCACTCTCATTTAAATAGATACATCTCTGTTGTGGTCAGTTTTTATCAAATAAGACAACAATTAAAATCACAAAAAATGCTATTAATTACTGTGATACTTAAGTTTGTTATTTGTGTAATGCAAAACTGCCTTTTCAGCATGGAAGTAAGCTGTGTGGGCTGAATGCATGTGTGTGATCTAATTTAATCATCTGTTACGCAGCACACTTGTGTGTGGGTGAAGGTGCGAGAACCCTATGTACAGTTTTCCTCATTAACATCAAGACAGTGAAAGATCAATTAAGAGGAACTGAAATGCAGTGCAATGCTGAACTATGTGCAGTATTAACACAACATTATTGAACATTTAAATGTATTTATTTGTTTTTTTAGTTTTTGTTAAATTATTTGTTTGGAATTACTTGTTAAAAGACCCGCAGGATGCTGAAAGACTATAAAGTGTCATCACAGGACCTGTAGCAGACACTTCCTACTGTTGTAAACTAATGTACAAGTAATGTGAATAATGTTCTTTGAACAGATGAGTCTAAAATCAAATTATTTGGACATCAGAACAGAGGACATGTCTGGCGTAAACCAAATACAGCATTCCAGGAAAAGAACCTCATATCAACTGTGAAGCATGGGGGTGGAAGTGTCATGATTTGGGGATGCTTTGCTGCAACAGGACCTGACCATCATAGAATCCACAATCCACCATGAATTGTACAGTGTATCAGAGAGGGCACATGAGGAACATGTGAGACCATCTGTAAGAACATTTAAAGCTGAAGCAGAACTGGGCCCTGCAATATGACAATGACCCAAACATACCAGTAATTCCACAATGAAAACACAAAGAAATGGAGAGTCCTGCTGAGGCTAAGTCAAAGCCATGGGTTCTCATTTACAACCTTTGCAAGCACTGTGATCTCTAGAAATAAACATGATGGTAGAATGTGCGTTTATTTATGCAAACTCTTTTTGGAGGAACAAATGTGATCGTGTGAGCCATTCTTAGTGCCATACACACATTTAATTTCACTTATTCAGTCACATATATACAATGTTGAATAAAGATTAAAAAAATATATAATCTGACTCAAATCTTTACTTAATCTATACTGTTCATCTATATGCTGGAGTGATATACTGAACTGGGTCCAATGTTTGTTCTAAAGTTTATTTAGGAAACATAAGACGAATCTGATTGTGTTTAGTTGTTTAGTTGTACAACAAAAGGCAGTTTGCAGCAACGTCCACTTTCCAAAATGTATTTCGTGCAGTTGACTACACTCACATTACAATAAAGGCTTCATATCAAAGCAGAATTATTTACGTTATATGTGACGCTGATGATCCTGATAGTCTGGTTCAACAGGACAATGGTAAAGTCATAAAAACATGGTGTCATTTCTAACTGTTCATTGTTTATGTTTTGAACAGTTTCTCCTGTAAAATGCAGGTGACAGCAGCATTTTGATTGGCTCCACACCCACAGAAAGCATAGGAGACTCACTTTAACATTATTAATGTGGGTGCACACAAGCTTAAATAAGCATGAGGTGACTTTCATTTACCATGTATAGTTGAAAGAGGGCGTGTAGGGGGCGGAGTATGTTTCAACGTATATACAATCACAGGAAATGTGCTCGTTTTTATAAATCTGACTTTTTCTGGGTGTACGTCATTTACATCTTTTAAACGTACGTGCACTTTTAGTCGGCATTCTACGCGAAGAATTATAATTCCCTTTGAGATGCTGTGGGGTGACTTGAGAAGGGCTTCATTTTGTAGTTTACCTTCAATTAAATCATTTTCTGTTCTTGAGGTAAATAAAAACAAGTTTAGACGTTGATGTGTTAACATTTCTTAATAAAAAAATGTAATGGGATGTTACACTTTTTCACATGACTGTGTGTTTACATCCATTTGAAGAAGGATGAATAAAACAATGCTTCACTAGGGGCTGTGTGTTAGTAATTTTGCCCATAAAATTTCACAGCACAATGATTCATGATAGATCATGTTTAATAAATACAAATATAGCATTAATATATAATAATAATAATAATAATAATAATAATAATAATAATAAATTATTGTTATTATTATTATTATTATTATTATTATTA
>JBBIGC010000024.1:8963816-8975199 GCA_037576955.1 Lepidarchus adonis
GCCCAGGTTGCTTTGATCTCAGCCTTCAGGTCGTCTGCATTGTTGGGTCTGGTGTCTCTCATCTTCCACTTGACAATGCCCCATAGATTCTCTATGGGATTCGGATCAGGTGAGTTTGCTGGTCAATCAAGCACAGTAACACCCTGGTCGTTTTGGTACCTTTGTTAGTGTGGGCCGGGGCCAAGTCCTGCTGGAAGATGAAATCAGCATCTGAATGAAGCTTGAAGTAAATCTGAAATGAGGACTTTGGACACTGAGCAACAGTCCAGTGCTTTTTTGTGTCCGTGTCTTGTCATTGGCCTTGTGTCCCTGTCTGTCTTCTTCTGTACTTCCCCTATGTTCTCATTGGTTGTCTTTCCCTGTACTGTAGCTTTGCCCTGCTGTCTTCCCGCTCCCCAGAGTCCTACCTGCATCCTCTTGTTCCTCTTCGAGCATTGAGGGTTTTCCCAGTGTGGTATGTTATTTTCCTGTGTTTGCTTTGCTGAGTTTGTTTCTTAATGACATTGGCTGTATGTTTGAGGTCATTGTCATGCTGTAGAATACATTTGGGCCAATCAAATGCCTACCTGATGGTATTGCATGGTGGATAAGTATCTACCTCTATTTCTCAGTAACAGGGATACCATTGGTCCTGACAAACTCCATTTGCAGAAATGCAGCCCCAAACTCATAAGTATATATTAAATGATTTGAAATCTTTTTCTGAGAAAGAAAAACAAATTTTGCTTAATGCAGTATAACTACTGTCTTTTTGCTATGTTCATTCTTGCCATGGCGTATACAACCTTACCTTGGTAGCAGAGTTTGGCTGCTCCCTACCTGTTTGATATGATTGATTATCATACACCTGGAAAATAATCCAACAAAATCTATGCTCTTGTGCAAGTGTACCTGTAAATCTGCTTTTCTGTTATCTCACTGTTAATTGCTGCAAATTACTGGTCTTCATTCAGGCTTCTCATTTGAATGCCTCTCTACATTCTTGATCAATTCCTGCAGCACTTTACAGTGCTGTAACAAGGGCTGATTTATTTTTTTTCACTGTTGCTGATGCAGCACAGGGACTGATTTAGGTGTTTAAAAGATCGATGGTAATCTTTGCATTTGCTTGCTCTCTCTCAAAATCCAGTCTACTGCTTAAGATAGGTAGCACACCCGTGATTTGTCTCTGTCTTAGCACCTGCCTCATCATTCCTGTTGGACATTTAAAAACAGTTAAACCTATGCTGCCTGTCCTCCAGAGCATTTGCCAACATATAAATAGTATCCTTCACAGAGACAACAATCAGCTCAAGAGCCATGAGGCTGTTGGCAAAGTGTTACAGATTATATATGTACACATTTTAAAGGAGAATTCAACAAAAACTAGTTTATTTTAATAGTATATTTAATTATGAAAATGCATTCTGGGTGCTTTAGCTTTCCATCCAATATCTATACCTTCTACCCCTGTGTCTACAAGGCCACCAGCATTGTGGGTGACTCTTTATTCCTTTATGGCAGGGGTGTCAAACTTAGGTCCTGTAGGGCTGTTATCCAGCACAGTGATAGTTTCCTTTCACAAACACACTCTCTCAGTCAGGCAAATAGCAGGTATAGAAACTTGAACCAGGTGTGTCTGAGCAGGGAAATCATCCAACTGTGCAGGACACCAGCTCTCCAGGACCCGAAGTTGACACCCCTGCTTTATGGTATCTTAACCTTCCTGTTGTGTGGAAAAAGGTGCCAGAGCATCTGTTCCACCAACAGTATAACAGTGTATGTCTCATGTGTGAATGAGGAGCACGTGGGTTAAATTTGGTGTTATCTCTCTCATACTGGTCACTGGAAGTTCAACATGGCACCTCATGGCAAAGAATGAGGATCTGGAAAAAAGAACTGTCGCTCTACATTCCCCGAAGGAAGCCTCTTCTAAAGATGATGCACAAGAAAGACTGCAAACAGTTTGCTGAAGACAAGCAGACTAAAGACATGGATTACTGGAACCATATCCTGTGGTCTGATGAGATCAAGATAAACTTATTTGGTACAAATGGTGTCAAGCGTGTGGTGGCAACCAGGTGAGGATTACAAAGTGTGGGAACTGTGAATGTCAACATGTACTGTGACATACTGAAGAAGAGCATGATCCCCTGCCTTTAGAAACTCTGTCGCAGTATTCCAACATGATAAAGACCCCAAACACACCTCCAAAACTTGGTAACAAAACTGAGGGTAAGGTAAATCCTACTGAGTATTTGTGGGGAATCCTCGAATGGAAGGTGCAAGGTCTCTAACATCCACCAGTTCTATGATGTCATCATGGAGGAGTGGAAAAAAATTCCAGTGGCAACCTGAATTCCATGCCCAAGACAGTTAAAGCAGTGTTGAGTTATTTTGAGGGGACAGCAATATTTCACTTTTAGGGGTGTACCCACTTTTGTTAGATACTGTCTATAATGGCAGCACATGTTGAATGAGCAGTTTGGATAATGGATGTGTTTGCCTTCCTTTCTTCTGTGTCTGTGGTAAGTTTATAATGACTCACTGTAAATTCTGAATTCTGCAGATTAATAATTATTTTGGTTAATAGACCAAACCAAAAAATCTGAACAAGGATTTGTACTTGCTTCACTTCATGTGCTGATAACATACTGACATTTGAAACTCTGTTATGGGCAAAGGCTATTTTCTAAGCATGGCAATGACTAACATGTATTGTTAATATACACTGTGAAAACAATGTAATCAGTGTAATATACCAAAATTGAATTTACTAAGATAATGCAAATATTTGCGACACCTTTAGAAGGTCATCTTCCTGTACTGATATTCAAATGAAATGTAATTTGGTGACTTGTTAAATAAAAAAATACAGAAAGAATTTCCAGGAAAGCTGAAACATTTAAACAATTACAATAAAAAACAATAACCTTACTTTAAAAAGAACATTTTTCAACACAAGATTACAGAGAACTTCAACATATTTCACTATCTGCAGAACATATTATTGTCAAACAATTCAGTAAATCCAGGGAAATCTCAGTTTGTGTATGGTAAAGCTGTAAACTAATAAGGAGAAGTGGTTAGGAACTTGCCCTTGGTATTGAAAAGTCACAACACAGGCGCCACTAAAATACCCTTGAGCAAGGTGCCATACCACTACACTGCTCCCTGTGCACTGTTGATAGTTGCTTTCTTCTTCACGTTTGCATGTGTGAGGGGTAAATAGATAGGTGACATTTCTCTGGGTGTGATTGTGTGTGTTCACAATGACAAATACTTACTTTCACTTAACTACTGTTGAATATGCATGACCTTCAAGCCCTCAGAAGGGGGCATCAGAGATGGCCATTCTGTAATAAATATAACCATTTCAAAAAAGCAGTTGTCACTTAAAAAATTACACCATTGTATTAAACAGTTATGCAAAGAGAAAATCATACATCAGTTCTATACAGAAACACCATAGAGCGCTCGGGGCCTGAGCTCATATCAGGTGGACTGAAAAACAGAGAAAACTGGTTTGTTTTGGTCAGACTTACAGGAATCCACATTTCAGCTTGTTTTTGGTGTAAAATGCCACAACTGAAATGGGCCATCAGTCATTGGGAAAAGGTCATGATATAGGATAGCATCAGTGGCTACACCATGGATGATGGCATATATGTGTGAAGGTATCACTGATGCAGAGGAAATATACTGGGATTTGAGAGAGACATATGCAGCCAAATGTGTTGCAAGTGTCATATTTTACAATTGCTTAAGTTTACAAAATAAAATTGTCCTGTTCAGAAAAAAACATTACAACATTTTCTCTGTATCTAAAAACAACCTTTCTAAAAATCTCAACCTTTCCGGAAATGGGGTTTATAAATAAATCATCACTTAAATCCAGCAAATGTCATATCTGTAATTATTTACATTGTTTAAATTCTAATAATTACAACTGTTTGTGACTTTGTCAAGTCTATATTCATTAAGTGATACCAATTTGTAAGTGTTTTTCTACGGAGGTCCCTCTAAAATGTTCTGCTTCTGGCAAATCTGTTGTTTTCTCCAACCAATCTCTCCATCCCTCCCTCTGCCTGTTTCACTATTCCATAGCCATCTGCTGGGGAAACAGTGAAGCCCCTTTTGCGCTGGCCATGCCAGTCAGGGGCCCGAAGGCCCACCACTCTACTGTCTACTGGTCCCTCTTTTTGGCATTTGTTCCCCTACTCCATATGTCTATCCCTCAGTGCAATAAAATGCCACATGGTAGTTAAAGATAAGCTGCTGTTTCAAATATCTTAGACAGTAATCTAACTAAAAAAAACAGAAATCCTTCTTATTATAAATTACTTTTGGTTGTCGTTGCCTTAAGTGACATGAAGAGAGAAAGTACTTCTACTTCTTCCTCAAAGTTTTACATAGAGTTTCAGCTGGAGTCTTTTGTTAGCAAGGATTTTGACTGAATAATACTGAACTTTGACCATGTTTCTTTCTAACTAAATGGAAGAAAGGCAGAATTTCCAGTTTTCACCACATTGCCAAAACAAGTAACCTAAAACAAAAGCTCATTTTAGGCTTTCACACATCCCTCACTTTTGAAGGAAAAAGCCTACTGTGTTCATTTAGCTTGTTCTAAGTATCAGGCTATAAGCTGGGAGATCTGTGTTGTTTGTGTAGTTTATTTAAACAAGTCAGGTCAAGATCATTTTAACGATTTATCATTTATCATTTTAACTATTTACACAGAAAATAAACAATGTTTCTCCAGGAGTGGGTGCTTTGCAAAAACAATATGAGTGTCAAGTAGGTAAATAAGACTTAAAACATAAGAGCAAACAATACACTGGAACAGGACAAGATGACATACAATGCAACATACACAGCAAGGATTCAAAAGAGTTTGTTCTGTATTAACATTATAATTACAGTTCAAACTCACATTTTATTGGTCTGCACAGGGAAATGTTTTACCCATGTAAGGCAGTGAACACACATGCCCAGAGCGGTGGGCAGACACTGTACCGGTGCCCAGGGATCAGTACAGGGTTAGGTGCATTGTTCAGGGGCACTGCAGCCTGCTGGTTGATTTTAGGAATCAACCCAGTAGGCTATGACTGCCCCCCAAAAATTGTAGTTTGCTCACATTTAATAAGTTAATAATATAATATGTTAATATAGCAAAAAAATATGTACATTACTTATCAAAAGTTTTAGTAAACTTCAATTTTCTAGTGTTTACTGGAAATTCAAGTTAAAGTGTTACATTGAATAACCTTTAAAGGTAAAGTTAATAAGTAACCAAAATAAATAAGTAAATAAAATAAAAAATCCTTTAAATATTACAGCTTTCCTGAACCCTTAAGGTTAATTCAAAGAAGAGGTGCCATAAGTTTTGCAGCTTTGATAATCTGTATGCAAAGTTTGAGCACACATTATCAAGTTCTTAATTTTCTAAGTGTAAATAAGGGTATATTACCTACAGAGAACACACATTTCATGCATTTGCTGAATTGTGCATATTGAGGGAAACAACATAAAATTTGTCCCATTCAAAAGTTAAGGCCATAATATTTCTTAAGTAATATATTAATGTTAATATATGTCATGGTGTATATTAATGTATCTTGTTGCAAATGAATAAATGAATAAAAGCAGTACACTTAATTGTCATATTTGTATGTTAGTTATAGAGGATGTATACTTCAAATTAAGAAAGTATCATTTGTCATTTGACTGTTCAAACTGGAGGAAATAATGCTGAAGTTTGCCCACTGACAAAGAAATGAACAGTCTATCATTTTATTGGTAGGTTAATTTAAACAGAGAAAGATCTATATATATATGCACATTGATTTACATTTCATTGAGTGGCATACAGTAGGTATTTGATCCCCTAGCAAAACAAGACTTAGAACTGGATGGTCAAATCCTTTCTGGCAAGAAAAGAGGTCAGAAATTTCCTGTTGTTTTGTGCACATAGCAGGAGAAATATTGGTCCACTCCTCTTTGTAGATCAGCTTTAAATAAATAAGGTTTTGAGGCTGTTGCAGGTTTTCTGTGGGATTTAGGTGCAGAGACTGGCTAGGCCACTCCATGACCTTAATGCTACTCCTCTGACCCAAAGCATACAACTAAGGCAACATTGTAATGCTGGAAGACCCATCCACAACCCATTTTCAGTGTCCTGGCAGAGGGAAGGAGGTTGTCACTCAAGATTTTATGGTATGTTGCCCTGAGCATCCTCCAGTTGATGCAATGAAGTTGTCCTGTGCCCTTAGCAGAGAAACACCCCCAAAGCATAATGTTTCAACTTGGGGTCATAGTCAGCATTTGCCTTCCTCCAAACACAGCGAGTTGATTCCATAGAGTTCAATTTTTGTCTCATCTGACTACAAAACCTTCTTCCAAGCACAATAATGATTCAGGTGTTCATTGGCAAACATCAGATGTCCCTTCTTGAGCAGGGGGACTTTGCGGGCACTGCAGGATTTTAATTCATTTCAGCGTAGTGTGTTACAAGTGGTTTTCTAGGTGACTGTGTTCCCAGCTGCCTTGAAATCATTGACAAGCTCCTGCTGTGTAGTTCTAGGCTGATCTTTCACCTTTTCATGATCATCCTCACCCCACGAGGTGAGATCTTGCATGGAGCTTCAGACTGAGGTCGATTGATGGTCATTTTGTGTTTCTTTCATTTTCAAACAATTGCACCAACAGTTGTCTCCTTCTTACCCAGCCATTCCAGCCTTGTGCAGGGCAACAATCTTGTCTCTCTTTGATGTTGCCCATAGTGGAGAGGTCATAATATGATTGCCTGATTGAGTCTGTGGACAGATGTTTTTTATACAGGTGATTAGTTGATTAGGTGTCTTTAATGTGGGTGAGGAGTTTAAATTAGGAGTATCTAACTGGTCTGTGGGAGCCAGAACACTTAATGGTTGGTAGGGGATCAAATACTTATTTTACTCAATGAAATTCAAATGAATTTATGTACTTATGCAAACGTTTAGGCACCCCTTCATAAATAACAGATTTTGGTGATTTTGTAATTGAAAAAATTTTAACACAGTCTCTCTAGGACATGGAAAATACACAATATTTTCAGCAAACTGTGAACAGGATGAGCACACAGATGGAGTCGACACAATAGGTAACGAGAAATAAACCCTGCAGGGAAGTTTTAATACTCAAAATAGACAGGGGAATTGGCAACAAAACATGTAGAGAGAGTAGTAGGCGGAGGTCCACGTGGTGGTGCCTCCAGGGTTGACTCTCTTTAGGATTCTCCCTCGTCTGGGTTCTGGGAAACAAGTAGGGTGACAAGACACAAGGGTAAACACACCATAAGGATTAGGAAACAATAAAAATGGGGAAAGAGAGGGTTAAAAGTAGAAAAAACACACAGGTTAAGGCGGAATAAGCAAGTGGAAGGGTCCTGAGCATTCGTCTTTCATTTGAGGCGCATTTTAAGCACGTCAGCGATGGCAGGCTGATTGCCTGAGTGCCACCAGCTGTGGGCTTTGGGGTCATGGTTCAACCGTGAACTGCTTGCTCCTTGTTTATCAACAACCGTGAGAGCTGAAAGGGCTTCAGGAGCTGTCCAAGGTGCTGAACTCAAACTAGCTCTAAATCCCCTTAATGGAACAGGGCGGTGACACATGTACCCGTTAGACCATGTGACACAAACATTGATGCATAATTACTTTTTATGCCATAAATTGAGCAAACATTATGGCACTGTACAAAAGTTTGGGCACCCTGAGAGTTCCAAAGTCTCATATTGTTTTTCCAAGGTTTCAGACCTTAATCAGCTCATTAGACCTGATACATGGCAACTAGTAATTGTCAGCTTGTGCCAATTTCAAAGCTTTACAAATACTCTGACTCTTTAAACCTTGTGCACACACTTGTGGACACTCAACAACCATGGGGTCCTCTTAGCAGCTGTGTAAGACTCTGAAAATAAAAGTTATTGATGCCCAAAATGCAGGAGAAGGCTACAAGAAGATAGCAAATCATTGTCAGCTTGCAGTTTCCAAATTAAGACATGTAATTAAGAGATGGCAGTTCAGAAGAACTGTGTAGGTCAAGATAAGATCTGGAAGACAAAGAAAACTCTAGGATAGAACTTCTCGTATGCTGGTCAGAAAAACTAATGAAAATACCCATTTGATTGCAAAAACCTGCAGGAAGATGTAGCAGACTCAGGAGTGGTGATGCACTGTTCCACTGTCCTTTGTGAAAGAGTCAGCAGAAGAAAACCTTATCTGCATCCCCATCATAAAATCCAATATCAAAAGTACGCAACAGAACATCTACAGAACCCTGATGTGTTTTGGAAACAAGTGCTGTGGACTGATGAAGTTAAAATAGAACTCTTTGGCCATAATCAACAAAGGCATGTTTGAAAAAAAAAAGGAGCAGAATTTCATCAAAAGGACTTGGGGGTGGATCTATCATGTCTGTGATTGTGTTGCAGCCAGTGGCACAGGAAACATTACACAGGTGGAGGGAAAAATGGATTCCACAAAATACCAGCAAATTCTGGAAGCAAACATCACACCATCTTTAAGGGTCTTGAAGTTGAAGTTGAAAAGAGGATGGTTTCTACATGGACAACAGGACAATGATCTTAAACATACCTCAAAATTCACCATGGACCATTTCAAGAGACACAAGCTGAAGGTTTTGGAATTACCATCACAGTCCCCTGATTTAAACGTCATTGAAAATTTGTGGCTATATGTTAAAAGACGTGTGCATGCAAGACGACCAAAGAATATTACAGAACTAGAAGCCTTTCGCAAGGAAGAATGGGAGAAAATTCCAAGTACAAGAATTTAAAGACTTTTAGTCATAAAAAGTGTTTGCAAGCTGTGATATCGGCAAGAGGAGGTGTTACTTAGTACTGATTATGTAGGGTGTCCAAACTTTTGCACTGTGCCATAAAAACATTTTTATTTTTACATTTTTGTTCAGTTTGTGGCATACAGAGTAACAATGCATCAATGTTTGCAGAAAATATTGTGTATTTTTTTCCATGTCCTAGAGAGACTTTGTTAACATCTTTTTAATGACAAAATAACCAAAATCTGTTATTTAGCAAGGGGTGCACAAACTTTTGCATAAAACTGTAATGTGATTTTCTGGATTTTTTTGTTGATTTTCTATCTCTCACTGTTAAAATAAACCTACCATTAAAATTATAGACTGTTAATTTCTTTGTCAGTGGGCAAATTTACAAGATCAGTGACGATCAAATAATTATTTCCTCCACTGTATGTAATATGCAATGATTACAAGCTGACTGGTTGTGACATATCTTGATAAGCATTCTTATTAGAAACTATTACTGTATTTTATGGTTTGGTTCTGCATACAACTAAAAGTCAGCAGTCATTTTAAATGTGGATGTTTTCAATAAAATGTTGAATTAAATTTAACATTCAAACAGACATAGTCCAAAAAAGACTGAATAACCGTAGTCAGCAATGCTAACTGGCTAATGTTTGCCCTTGACTTTGAATGGCATATGCAGCAAAGCATCACAGTGTTGCGTGTGCTCATTTTTAGACGGATTTTTAAAATCCTTTATTAATCAAATCACCCTGGCTGGAAAGCATGCATTCTATCAATGTTGTATTACATAAGGATTTGGCTTATCTATAATTAAATCTAACAGGACATGCAAATGTTTCTGGAATAAATAATGTTTTATTCTTCAGTGTGTAAGTGGATTTTGCCAGTTCAGAGAACCTTTAATTTAAAAGCATTGCCTCCTAAGCTGTAGCTTTGTAAAACTGTGATGAGAGAGACACTATCAACTAAACTCAGTATTATTATACTTATTGTTTTATAAATGGGGGGTGCTAAATTAAAACATATTGTTTTATTTTTAACCTTTAAAAAAATATTAAATGGAAAGCCACATGGTTTTCATTGTTTTTAAAGTATATGCTGCAGGTTTGGATGTTATGGCTTGTATAATCATTTTTCCCAGATTGCTAGATTAGTTTCTAGTAGCTGTTCATTTTGCTGATTCAGTTTGATCTGGTTAGAAAAAATGTATTTTATCTGATAGTAAATCGGTTAACGTTGAGCTTGCTGTATATAGAGAATTATATATTTTGCAATATCATATATGGTGGAAAATAAATAGTAAAATTAGTGCAGAGCAGTCCTAAGCTAGTTGACCTAATAACTCTGAAGTATAAGTGTTACTGAAGATTTGTGTGTTTGTTTGTGTGTGTGTGTGTGTGTGTGTGTGTCATTCTGATTAGTATGATTATTATTTAAGCTACAGTCTCACCATGTGTTTAAGAAATGTATACGAATGTATCATTGGTTTTTGAGAAATACTGAATGTAATTGACAGCCTAGAGACAGACCTACTGAGTGCATGGGTATTGGGTTTTCTACCTGGCATATCTCTTACAATGTTCACAGAAAATGGACTGATATTACTACACCTACAGTAACCCTACTGCAATACTGTACATCAAAAATATATGAATTTTCATTCTCTTGCCTTATCTATGGCCTTAGAAAATTGCATGTTTACCTACACTGTATAGTACAAGGTACTAAGTTTACAAATGTGAAAATATCATTATTAAAAACCCAAAATCATTTATTTAACAATCCCACACCTCATGAACAGAAATACAAAGGCTAAATTATAAGATTCAAACCACTAGTTAGCCACATAATCACGATGACCAGATTACAGCTTGAGAGCCCAGAGAATTCTAGAATGAGGTATTATGGATAAATTTATCGAGTATCTAAGTGATAGTAAAAGAGGAAATTGTGAAGATGAAAAGGAACTGCCCAAGATCCAATGCCTACCAGCTCATCTGTTAATCATAGTGGTGGAAGTATTTTGGCTTGGGTGTGAATGGCTGCCACAGTGTTGGAACACTTCTCTTTTTTGAGCATGACTTCAATATGCTGAAGAAGAAACTTAAAAAGACAAGTCCCCAGAACAACAGTAGTCGAATGTGTGTCTGTGTTAGGTCATATATACCGTATACATATGGACATAGCTAAAAAGTTCATACTTTTCAAGCACCACTGTATATTTGAAAAGGTAGTGTATCATTTACTTAATCAATATTTTGCAGTATTGAAAACTCAAATTTACATTTTTATTAATCTTATAAAGCACAAATCCTAAAAGTCACAATAAAGCTTGTTTAACAAGTTATCTTAATATTGCATGATTCAAAATGAAAAAGAAAGAAAGAAAAAAAAGAAATTCCAAAATCTGTGAACAAGTAATATGAAAATGACAGTAAATCAGAGCAATGCTGGTGGGTCAAGATCATCTGTTAGGTCACTGTGACAGGATCGAGGCACAGACAACACCAACAAGGCGATCTCGAGTAAGCAAACCCCCGTAGGGACAGTTTAT
>JBBIGC010000024.1:9008622-9020311 GCA_037576955.1 Lepidarchus adonis
CAAGGAACGCAGAATACGGACCGCAGCTCTACGTACGTACATACGTAGTTAACAGCAAGTATATTTCTGCCTTTAGAATGAATCCAACCAGTGAGAATACTGGCTGCCTTAATGAAACCATAAAAGATTAACTAAATATTATATATTATATATATATTATATTGTCTTCCTCCCTATTCACACGCAGTCCTGAATTGTGTTTAATACTTGCTGTATTATATCCATTTATATTTGTAGGACATGCGTATTACAGAAGTGCTTCTAGAGACAGCGATTGAAATAGAGAACGCATACTAATGACAACAAATGAAACTGATGCCAGCATTTGGCATTATGCAAATGACACCATCCTAATTGCTGGGCTGCTAGATCGCATTCACTATTAGCCGTAGTAAGCCAAACATTAAGATGTTTGTTTTCAGCTCTTTCTGAAGTTCTCAAGAGATCCCATGACGAGATCAAGGCTCTAGTGCTGTGTTTGACAGCCACTGTAGTGTAAGATATCCTAACATCTGTTGAAGCCATACAGCCATGAAATGTCCTCTCAGGAGGAATGCTGCACTTATGGTTGTGACTCACAACATTCTCACACTTTGAGAAGACTGAGCATTGCTCCTTGTGGAACTCCATACACATAAACATTTATTTTTCTCAGAGATAAGAAGTGGTTTATTTAATCCATGAGCTATACGTCCCTTCTCATTCTTTCTCTCTCTCTCTCTGACTTCACCGTCACTGACTTGCCTTCCTCGCATGCTGTAGTGTGTAGCATAGACATGGTTGTGTGTTAAGATGCAGATTGAGAAAAGTAAACGCCCCAGATCATGTTCTCTCTCAGCTTTTACCACCAATGAATGCTTGGCTTACTATGAGTACAATAAAAGCAGAATGAGATTTACAAAAATATATTATAAATACATAAATGAGTAGATGAAATTGAATTATTTTAATCTATTAAATCTCACCAATTTCAACAATGGATCCAATATATCAATTTAACTGCATAATAAATAAGTGATTAATTATTTATATCTGTAATGAGTACAGTACAATGTACACACTGTAAAGTTATATTAAACTTACATGTGGGGGCAGCCGTGGGGGGCAGCCGTAGTCCAATGGTTAGAGAAGTGGGTTTGTGACCGAAGGGTTGCAGGTTCGAATCTCGGCTGAAGTGTCCTTGAGCAAGGCACCCAACCCCCTACTGCTCACAATGTACGTCGCTCTGGATAAGAGCGTCTGCCAAATGCTGTAAATGTAAATGTAAAAATGTAACATGTAGAAAACATTTGATGTAATAATGCTAAAGATTCAATTATTTTACCACACACAGATATGTTATTGGATTTTTATTTTCAATAAATACATGACCTGATATAATGCGTCATAATGTGTCATTTCTTTCAATATGATTTTTAGTTTAATAAGTTATTAATGATTGCATGGCATCTGAATTTTAATTAAAGTTTCAATAGGAGTTTACAATATGGTGAGGTCTCAATTCAGTAATTTTTTTGTTACAGCCATAATGAAGAACATAAGCAATTTTCTCAGGGATCAATAACGTTTTTTTAATTTTGATTCTGATTCTGAAGAGTGCTGGAAAATGTGGAGTATATTTAATTATCCATAATCCAAGATCAATTTATTCCAATTCTAATTTGTAAAATGCAATGAAAACAAGCATTTGTGATTTGTTGATTCTTTTGAATCTTTATTTTACTGACAAAAATACAAAAATTGATTTCCATTGTATTAACTTGTACAAACACACGTAGAATTAGATGCTTGTAACACATTCAAGAAATGTTGGGACAAAGTTTATCACTCTGTTACATCCTAGTTATTATTAATTATGCTATTTATTCATTTGTGAAGTGAGGTTATAATTGTTTCTTTTCCAAGTGTAATTTTTTGCACACATTTACTTGATTCTTGATTCAGTCTGTAGTCGGCATTGCCTCATTCTTGTCTTTATGATGCACCGTATATGTTCAATGAGTGAAAGACGGCTGGCATGTGGTCAAACACATGCACAGTGTGTAAAGAAGGAGGCTTGGCATTGACTCTTGGGAAATGTTTCTCTAAAATCCCATTTTAAGTCTATGTATCAATGATATCATTATACTTGTGTAAGTCGGGCATATATGTGACATATGTGGGCATATATGCTCCCCCATATCATGACATGTGTCAGGTTTTGCACTTTTCACTGATAACATTTGTTATGGTATATTCCTTCTTACATGGAGGATGAAATGTTTTCCCCAAAAGCAAGGTGACACGTGGACTCATCTGACCACACCTATCCTATGGATTCAGTTATTTTGCCACACACATGTTATTGGATTATTTTTTCAATAAATACATGAATTGATATAATAATTTCTGTTTCATTTCTTTAAATATGAATGGACTCATGGACTCATCTGACCACTCCACACATTTCCACTGTCTTTCTGCCCACCTGAGATGAAATTTCTTCTTAGAACTGATGTATGGCTTTCTCGTTGAGTAATAGAGTTTCAGGTTGCATTTCTTGATGTATCAGTTGACTGTGTGAAGAAACGATGGTTTTTCAAAGTACTCCCAAGCCCAGGTGGATAAATATATCATAACAGTATGATGGTTTTACATGCAATGCTTTCTGAGGCCTCAAAGGTGATGCACTTGATTTCATTAGTGTCTTTGCTCTACATAGCCTAGACATAGAGATTTTTCTGGAATCCCTGAATTTTCTCACAATATTATTTACTGTAGGTGATGATAGACAAAAGTTATTTGCAGTCTTGCATTGATCAATTTTTTTTTTAAACTGACTGACAGTTCTCTCACAACATTTGGAATGAAGTGTTGAGCAATGACCTATCTGCTTACAAAGACTGAGCCTCCTTATATATATATTAAATAATTATACCCTTTATTACCAGTCCACCTGCTTGTGTGTGCAACATCTCAAAACAGTATAACTTGAATGTTCTACAAACTCTTCATTTTCATTTTGCTTGTGTGCCAACTTATTTTAGTGTATAGCAGGCATTAAATTCGAACTTCCATTATATTTGCAAAATATATCAGTCAAACCAATAATGGTAATTTCTTATGGTTAAATAAAGCTACTGGAGAGTTTATACATTTACAAATGTTTGATATTTTGATATTTTTGTCATGTCTCAACTTTTCCAAAAATCTGAACAATGTAGGAAAAACAAGTTTTGGCTGATGTGTAACTACAGTAGTTTCTTAGCAACAAAGAAACACTGAACAATATATGTTGTTGTAAATTAGTGTGTGATTAGGGAGGACATTTCCACTCCTGTCTTATCCTGCTCTCTCAAAAATATTTCTGTCTTCCCCCAACCCCAAGACAAATTTAAAATGAAATCCTCTCACAAACATCCCAAACAAGTTGTGGTGTTTAGGGGGGTGGCCTTTAGACAATGCAATAACCTTAATTGAAAGATGTTCTTGTCATATTTTCCTTGGATAATTAAGTTCTTTTTTGTTTTTACTGTAGCTGGAAGCATTCTTATTTTATAATATAATTATTTTATTCTATACTGCAGGGTAACTGCTTGAAACTTGTATTTAACATTACAAAATGTGTCAGTACTGTACTCTGACCTGCTTGTAAGAGTTCTTCCATAGCACTTACTGTATATCAATATTCATACTAATCTTTAAATATCAAGAACCACAACCTGCCCCCATATTTTAAGAGTTCCTTAGCAACAATGATGTCTTTCCCCTTTTAAACAGCAAATGGTCACATGCAAGTCATCATGCTGGTTAGACGTGAGCACCTAATGACCAAACTGATAGCACACTACAAGCAAACATGCTATATGCCACAATACAACAATAAAACATAATACAACTGAACATGCTGCCATAAAACTCCAGGGTTTGTGTTATTACATCTACATTTTGAGGACATGCCATTGCAACCACTAATTAATGTGCTAGCCACCAAAGTTATTATTGTTAATTAAAACGAAATGACGAAAACTAATATTAAAAAACATTTTTGGTAACTAAAATAAAAATAAAAACGAGACTTTGCTAACTGAAACTGTAAATGTGCATTCATAAAACTAACTAAAACTAACTCAATTTATAGAGAAAATGTGCTTTGTTTTCATTACAACCAGCGTTAGTTGATGCAGTGCATAGTTTCGCAGAAGACGCTTCCCGATTAATCCGCTGCTGCAGTTTGCTGCAAAGGAACATACACTGTTTATATGCTTTTCCCTTATATCTATATTTTCTGTACTTTTATGTCTTTATTTTCCCCGTAACTGAGCTGCCTGGGTTCCATTTTACATCTGTTCACACTAGTTGTGAATAAAGTTTCCGCATTAGCGCTAGTGATGTAATGGTCGCGAACCAAAAATCTCTTAGAGTCGACTCTTTGAATTGAACGGTAGGAGTCGACACTTTGAAGTGAATGATATGAGTCGACTGTTGTGGGTGAACAATATTTGAATTGAACGATTCTACCGCCATTTTTTCTATCGCTCATTTTCCCCGCACGTGATTCATCAACTACATGATGTGGGGCGGGGTTACACACAGAGAGAGAGAGAGAGAGAGAGGCATTTTGTGAGCAAAGAGGGTGGTTTCAGTTCAATATATATATTTTTTTGAGGCATGTAGAGCAGTACTATATTATTATTATAGTAGTTGACTGTAGTTGATTTATTGTGACTCAATTATATAGACTTATTCATTTGCATGACATTACGTCGGTTGATTCGCTCAGTCTTTCTAGGTTAGGGTTAGGGTTAGTGATGTAACTAACCCTACTAACTACTAACTAACCCCATACTGATGTAACATACCAATTTCACCAGCAATTTAGATTGTGTTACTATGTTTTGTTCAAGAATAATACAAAATAAGTCATTTTTGAAGATTTTTGTAGCAAGAACTTCAATGAGAAATAGTGGTGATTTTGTTGGATTTGCGTCAATTGATGTAGTCAGTATTTCTAGTGTTAAAGTGGAAAAAATCCCACAAACCTTAAAGTTTACTAGAAAGCCAAAGCTTGCACAAGACGGTTAACCTAGCTTCCAAAGCAGCACTTAACAAAAAAACCAAAACTATAACTGAAACTAGTAAAAACTAAAATTAAACTAAGCATTTTCAAAAATTATAAACTAAACTAAACTAGCAAACAAACAAGAAAAACTAAAATAGCATTGATCATCTTAAGTCAAAACTAAATAAAAACTAATGAAAACTGCAAAACTATTAAAACCCTGCTAGCCACATGCTAATGTATTAGCCACAAGCTAATGTATTAGCCACACGCTAATATATTCTGCATGCAAATTTCTCCATTTGCAAGAATATTTAAATTTATGCTTTTTATTCATCAGTTTTTTTTTCACTTTCATTGGTTGTTCTTTCCACACACAGGCAGTAAATCTTTATTTTCAGAGTAAGCTGTACTCTGAACTGACTTGTCTATGGTGTCAGCAAGTTAATCTTGACTTCTTTTCATTTAGCAAAGTGCCCCGGTTCAGTGCAGACTACCACTATTGCCTCAGATGGTGAGATGTAGCTTATAAATATAAGTTGTTCATCATATTATTTAACTCAGTCTAGTAAAAGTCCTTCATCCTAACAATTGTTTTAGTCTCAAGGCCAATAGAACCAGAAAAATCACATCACAGAACCACAGCATCCTTTCAACTGTAGTACAAGTGTAAGCAATGACAAAAATAGACAATTTTTTATTTTATTTTTGTTTGCAATATTGCCTGTTCATGATGTAACACCCTCTCACCCCCAGACACAATAAATACATTAACCACTAAACACAAGTTAAATTTTTTTGTGTACTGCGCACCCATCCATTCTATTTTAAGAGTAAAAATGCACTGATAGACATCACATGTATACTGAATCAAAAATCTCACCACTAACAATGCAACACTGTATTTTGATTCTCATGATCAACATATATTCTGACATTTTGGATCCAACATTTCTGAATTTCACAAATCGTACACTGGATCATTCAGAGACAGGTTTGCTTCTTAGAATAAGAAATGAGATTTGGAACTGCTAAAACATTTAAGTGTTTCTCTACCGTTCCCAATTGTATTTTAACCTTTTACATTTTGTTCCATTTATAGTATTTTTTCACCGAGTAAGGGATGAATCATTTAACTTTGTCATTTGCTGTAGAAGAAATTCTAAAAGGGTTTTTTCCTTACTCTTCACCAAGTGAAAAGAGGAGGCATTCTGGCTTTGTAGTCCAGCGTTTTTCGCTGCCGCATTTGTGGCGCCCTTATTAGAGTCCTGGCTAGAGCCCACACCTGAGCTCCCTTGTTCTTTAAGAAGCTGCCTCATTATTGTGCTGAAGACAAACAGTAATGAACCTTGATTTCTCACCCCCTCCAGACCCTAATGGACTCTAATGCAGGTTTCTAGGGGATTCATAAGCCTTGAAAATTAGTCTGCCGATGAAAATGGGCCTCTTCGATGAAAAGAGGTAGTGCCTTATAACTTGAACAAAATAAACCCCTGCTGATAGAATGATTATCCTCAGATCGGTGAAAGAAAGTTGATTTTATGTTGTTTTGCCTTCAGAAAAAAATACCAGGTCAGATGCAGTACATGTGCAGATACAGTAGAAAATGAACCATGATGCGACCATAGTATGATTTACTAATACTGCGGCTTACAGCGCAATCTGAACATATCTAAGCCCACTGAAACACTTGTGAAGCTCAATGAAATAATACTGTAAAATCAACTTGGAAAAAGCAAAGTGTGTCAAAATCGAAGCATATTTTGCATCACATCTTCTCAAAGAGTTGAATCAGTGTTGTGATGGGGTAAACATTCTGCAAATGTTTGAAAGTATCTAACTGAAGTGTCTACTGCCGCTGTTAAAGGAAGTCTCTTACCACTTCTTTTGAGATCCTATTGCAAATGTACTCATGGGTTTAGAAGGCTGAGGGGAATAGCTACAATAGTTGACAGCTGATGCAATTATGTCAAGTAGAACATGGAACCATCCACAGTAAGTCACATGTCCATCTACTATAGTGTAAGAGAAGCACATTTTGCATTTTATTAAGCAAACAGCCCAAAACTGCGCAATGTGGCTTCTGTGCCAGTGTCATATGTAACAGAGGCCATGAACTGATTCAAAAGCCAATAAGCCCTTAGTGTTCTAAAAGAGTGTATAAAGTGATGTGTTTTACAGAGCGTATTCTCCTGTATAATGTTCATCAATGAACTAAAGCTTCGTGTTTGAGTATTTATTAATAAATTTGCCTATAATGCATTGCCATTGTTGCCATGTTTTACCATTGACTTTACTCATAGTTGTTTTTACAAAAGTAGATGCAAGAGAAATAGTGGCAGAACATGAGTCCAGCATGTTGAAAAAGTAAAGTGAGATAGATAGAGAGAAAGAGAGGCAGAGAAACAGCTGTTTGACAGTCAGCCCAAGTGCCAAGCCAAAATGCTACAAAACTGACCCAAATGGCCCATGGTGATGCTGAAAATGGAGGAAGTGAGGTTCCCACTGCAGCAGTTATTTTGTCCAGCAGTTTAGTCAAGCGTATTGACATGATTCAGAGCATGCTGACTGCATCTTCCCTCTGTAGCGAGATCATATTGATCACAACACATGACTAGCACTCCTGCATGGATAGACAAAATAAATAAATAAATAAATAAATATAATAATAATAAAATAAGAAGTGCAAGAGAGACAATAATGCTCGAGGAGAGCTAAGTCTAGTGCGGAATTTAAAAGGTCAGGGGTTTATTGAAATCTGGTGAATTGACATTTATGAAGTAATATAGCTCTTCTAAAGAAAATGTCTAGCACTTTTTTTTAACAGGAAATAAGTGCAGATCTACCAGGGAGTCTGTGGAGCTTCCTCTGTGAGAATGGACTCCAGACGGAGACAAGGAAAAGTACAGCTGTGTGAGTGAGCTGAGATTTTCAGAGGAAAAGAGAAAATGAGATAAACTTATTCCATTTTATCAGTTATGAGCTTTCATTGAAGCCCTGTCCCCCCAGTGCACGGCAGAAATCAGAAGCTTTCATCACAGCGCAAAGGCTACCAGACTGCTTTACTCTGTTCAGCAAAGACCTATTTTGGGAAGTGAAAATCTTCCAGCATCGCTGAACTGCACATTTAACAGTCACAATTCATTCAGGCTACCGCAAGGCTTTTAGTTTCCACACTAGCTGTGATGGTGGTACTTTCGATAAAATAAAGGTGCCCAAAAGGATTTTTCTTTAAAGCATTGCCATAGAAAAGTGAACACTGGTTTCCTATAGACCCTCTCAGTGATCTCTATACTCTAAAATCTTTCAAATCGGTTCAGTGGGCTTGCACTGCAAGTAGGTTTGGAGTTAACAGATTGTCATTCTTTTCGAATTTAAGTTAAAGGAAACATACTGAAATTAATGCCCATGATAATATGATGTGTGAGATTTGTTCACAAAGTGCTTTAATCTATCAAACCATAGGGAAATGAAAGAAGTTCTTCTTCTCTAAGCTTTTACTTTTACCCTTCCTCCTTTAATTCAAATGCTTCACCCATGGCTATTATGTCAACTTTATGGGCCCTCACACACTATCAGATCAGATCAGAGATCAGAAAAAACTTTATTGTCCCTAAGGAAATTGCTTATGTAGAGACTGCAACATAGAGACAGTGACAAAAAATAAACATACATCTTATACTAATAAAAAATACAAAGGAAATAAATACAAAAGTACTAAAATGCAAGGTAGAAATTTACAAGTCATAAAAAGTCAAAAGTACCAAAGGAAATAAATACAAAAGTACTAAAAACATACAAGGTAGAACCTAATGTTCTCCAGCTCCAAAAAAACTCAAAAGTTTGGTTGGTGTTCCAAATCTGTGTGTGATTGTTGGGAAATGTACACAATCTTCGCTCTTCTTACTGTTTTTGAATGTTCTCCTCCATTCATCCTATAACGGCTCTCCTTCTGCTATCTGTAGTCTGTTGGTCACTTCACAGATAAGCCGTTTACTGGCATCCGGAATTCATGTATTGTTAACAATATGCTGCTTGTAAAATACCACACATTAGCAGGTAAGGGCTTTCTCACCTCTTGCATACTGTTTTTATTTCCCACCTTTTTTCCAGCACAGGGCTCTTATACCTGATCATTTTGAAGCCCACTCCCTCTCAGCCTGGTGGCTCAGTGGTAACATGCTTGTCTAGTAGAGAACACCTCAATAGAATGAGCCCTGGGTATTGAGTGCATTTCCCTATGCTTTCCCCTGCACTCGAAGGTGAAAGTGACTCTTTGTATGACTTTGTAATCACACCCCATCACACAAATTGCACTACAACAAATCTCTGTATTTAACCCATCCACGCGTGGAGCAGCAGACAGGTATCAGTGTAGCAGTGGACAGTACCTTTCTCAAGGGCCATTTAACACAAGGGCAAGTTCTTAACCACTAGGTTACCACTGCCTTTGGGTTCCTTTCTGATAACTCCATGCTGGTGGGACACTGGCACATCTTCTTCCTTCACAATGAGTTTTAAATGCAAACTAAATCCTTGAACACTTTTTTTTAAACGCACCATTTTAGAACATTTCTCTCTCATTTGTTCTTGAATGTTCTTCTTCATCCACACTTTTCTATAATGTCCAGTAACATTCTTCTAAACCTCCCATTTACACAGTTCTAGAATATTGTCCTTCATTCATTCCTAGAATGTTCACCTAATGTCTAACAGAACTATATTCTGTTCTTTCATAATCTTCCAGCCATTCACACTTTAGAAAGCCATGTGCCCTGGCCTTCAGCATGATGACATGGTGTTACTGTTCCGAGTATGACCAAGGACTGAGAAGAGACCAAATATTATAGCCTCCTCCAACACACATACTTTCCTCAAAATAAATAAAAATAAAGAAAAACTCCATGTACCTGCTGGCATGCGAACAGGGCCACGTTGCTATGGTGATGGCTCCCTCAACAAATGACCTTGCCGCTCTCTCTCGTTTTAGCACCTGGTGAAAAGAGATATTCACTCTAATGCCCAGGGTGTCCGAGTAAGGGGGGAAATAGTGTCTAAACAAGCGAGACAGTAGAGGAGCTGGAGTTATTCTTTCTTTCTTTCTTTCTTTTTTTTTTATAAGCACTCCAGGGAGTTTTCCCCAGTTTGTCAGAATGCTGCCGGCTGGCTGTTCAGTTAGATGTTCTATCTCAAGTTTACACCTTGAAGATTTTTCCCTTTGGAGTGGGCATGCTAACATTAGGGAGTTGAGTTCTTTCTGCATGAATTCTTCACATGAAAAAAAAAACGTCTGGGTTTAGTTTTCATAGCGTTTGTCATTTTGTCCTGTGAACATTTGCTTTGTGAAAAAGTGCACAGAGTTTAAACTGGCCAACGGTGCGGATCCACCTTCCACATTCAACCTTAATTTCTCTTACAAAAACCAGGAGGACTCCAGTCATAACAATGGTCCTGTTCATTTTCAGTTGTAAAAGATGGAGACTGTTAGCTCAGGAGTATGTGTAGGATGAAAATGAATTGAGATCATGAGTTATGATTGTTGTTTTGAATCACAGAGTCCACACTTTTATTCACACAGCCTACGTGGAGCTGGCCCCTGTTGGCTTCAGATACTTCATGTCAGGTATGCAGTGCGCAGGTATGTTTTTCAGTGCACCTGTATGCATCTGCCCTCCTGCAGTACATACAGTTGCTTCCCTAACCCTCACTAACCTGCTGTATCAGTGAGAAAACCCTTTCCAACTGCCCTTTCCATCTGCATATTCCATAAATGTGGAATGTAGGATTTCTTGTGTCTGTCTGTGTTTATGTAGTGTGTTGGAGGTGTGCTCTGTATTGCCCTTTTAATGACTTCCTTGACAATTCCTTTTTTTTTTTTACATTTTAACATCAGATGTGCTTATATGTTTACCAATGAAAGCCCTGTGGAATGGAATCAGGTTTGAGTCCCAGCTGTGCCACATACTTCAATGGCCAAGTCTCCCAGAGGGCACAGTTGGCTGTATTCTCAAAAGCCTCCCTTTGACAGTTTAGCACAGTCATGCCTGCCAGAGCCAATCGCTTTCTACTTCCAGGCTTTCGTGACAGTAGGTTTGTCATGATTAAACAACTTGTTACTGCAGAGTTGTTAAATTTGGAGGTAAAAATAACTTGGGGAAGAGAAACATAAACAGGTAAAGTTTTCTAGCCTCCGTTTAAGCTTTTTCTTCTCTGACCTTGCTGTTGGGTAGGAAAGATGGCGGTGTGCAGCTCAGCAGCCAGTTGCTTGTTTGTGTCAAAAAATTGAGAGAACACAAGTGGTAGTACATTAGATTAAAATATTTGGGTGTATTTGAAATAATGATTCAAAAACATAATGCCACTCTTCAAAGAAATGTCACAAAAATACTGTGAAAACGTTTTACTATAAAGTTCATTGAAGAATATTCCTGCCTTTCCCTGTAAAGTGAACATGTTGGTAATACTATTTGTCTGTTTGTTTTGGAGAGTGACAATATACACCACTGTTTCTTGATGCCTTTTTAAGTATTTTTTATGTTAAGTGCTTGAAATACAACAATCAGTTTTATTTTTGGTTTTGATTTAATTTTTTTTGCAATGTAAAGCGACCTTGAGTTTGTGAAAGGTGCTATATAAATTCAAATTATA
>JBBIGC010000024.1:9026163-9041106 GCA_037576955.1 Lepidarchus adonis
ATCCGACAGAGCAGTACCCGAGCCCGACCCAACCCAACCCAAACTGCATTGATTTGTTTCGGTTCAAACCCGACCCGAACCCGACAGAGCAGTACCCGAGCCCGACCCGACCTGCATTTATGTGTTTCTGTCCGAACCCAACCAGAAGCCGACAGAGCAGTACCCGAGCCCGACTCGAACACGACCTGCATTTATGTATTTCTGTCCAAACCCGACCCGAACCCGACTGGAATTTTAATGCTTGGCTGAAAAAGCCGCTGCTAAGCGATTATAATGATCATCTCTTTAAAGAAACACACAAGTAGACTTTCCTTAATATTCTGTTGTTTTGAATTCTCCCAATAATTTCTTTCGTAGGTCTCCCATGATGCTTCGGCTTCTGCTACGGCTACTGAATGAACCGTTGTCATGGATATGTCGTCATGGTTATGCAAACAAATCCCCGCGTACAGGGAAAAAGCAAATGATCCAGCGTGACGTAGAGTACGCCTTACTTTTAATTAACAAATCCTTTTACAATTGCATCATGTGAGTCAGACCTTTTGGAGTGTCACTGTGTAGTAGCCTTTACTACTTTAATAATCAAAAGTTTTTGAGCTGACGTGACCGAACCCGAACCTGACCCGAACCTGAGTAACCATTGTGAAATATTTGTCCGAGCCCAACCCGACCCGTCGGGTCCCGTTGGGTTTGGGTCGGGTAGCCCTGCTCTAGTAGGTACTGAAATTCAATACATACTGTACAGTACCAGATTCAATATGGTATTGATTGCTTAAGTTCCTTCAATACTTCACACCTTAAGTAAATAGTTGATATTGTCAGCATCTGTGAACCAATAAACATTAACCTGATCACAGACTAAATTGCTAACTGGCTTTCATTTCCTGGACCTCACACTAATTCCTGATTTAAGCCACACCCACTTTCAGTTTAAAACATTGTCCAGGAGTCAATATCAAAGTCGATGCAAAAAAATGGAAAAAACCCCTCAATATTTTCAGCAAGTATTGATGCATAGTTACTTTTTATGCCATAAATTTAACAAAAATAAAAAAATAAAAACATTATTAAGACACCGTGCAATAGTTTGGGCACCCTAAGAGATCCAAAGTCTCAGATTCTTTTTACAAGGTTTCAGACCTTAATCAGCTCATTAGATCTGATGCATGACAACAGCATTAGTAAATGTCAGCTGGTGCCAATTTCAAAGCTTTACAAGTACTCTTTAGACCTTGTGCACACACTTGTGGACACTCAACAACCATGAGTTTCTCTAAGCAGCTGCTTTTCTGAAAATAAGTTATTGATGCCCACAATGCAGGAGAAGGTTACAAAATGATAGCAAAGCATTGTCAGCTTGCAGTTTCCACAGTGAGAAATGTAATTAAGAGATGACAGTTAAGGGGAACTGTGGAGGTCAAGATGAGATCTGGAAAACCAAGAAAACTCTCTGAGAGAACTGCTCCTATGTTGGTCAGAAAGACAAATCAAAATCCCCATTTGACTATAAAAAAAAAACCTGCAGGAAGATTTAGCAGGCTCAGGAATGGTGATGCACCGTTCCACTGTCCTTCATGGAAGAGTCAGCAGAAGAAAACCTGTTATGTGTTCCTATCATAAAATCCAATGTCAGAAGTATGAAAAAGAACATCTACAGAAGCCTGATGCATTTTGGAAACAATTGCTGTGGACTTATGAAGTTCAAATAGATTCTTTGGCCACAATCAGCAAAGACATGTTTGAAGAAAAAAGGAGCAACATTTCATGAAAAGAACATCTTGCCAATCATTAAGCATGGGGATGGATCTGTCAGGCTTTGGGTTTGTGTTGCAGCCAGTGGCACAGGGAACATTGCATGGGTGGAGGGAAGAATGGATTCAACTAAATAGCAGCAAATTCTGGAAGCAAACATCACCCCATCTGTAAAAAAGCTGAAGCAGAAAGAGGATGGATTCTACAACAGGACAATGATCCTAAACAAACCTTGAAATCCACCATGGACGACCACCATCAAGTGAAGCAAGCTGAAGGTTTTTTAATAACCATCACAGTCCCTGATTTAAACATCATTGAAAATTTGTGGGTAGATCTTAAGAGCTGTGCATGCAAGACGACCAAAGAATATTACAGAACTAGAAGCCTTTTGCAAGGAAGAATGGGAGAGAATCCCAAGTACAAAAACTGAAAGACTTTTAGCTCTAAAAAGTGTTTGCAAATTGTGAAATCTGTCAGAGGTGTTACTAAGTACTGATTATGTAGGGTGCCCAAGCTTTTGCACAGTGCCATAAATGTTTTTTTTTATGCATAGCTACTTTTTATGCCAAAAATTGTACAATGTTTGCTGAAAATATTGTGTATTTTTTCCATGTCCTGTGTTAACACCTTTTCAATTACAAAATCACCAAAATCTTTTACATATCAAGGGGTGCCCAAACTTTTGTATGTAAAAAGGCAGTATATAGATTACAATAAAATTCTCACTTGAATTCCTCCTTCACAGGCTAGACAAATAACAAGCAGTGCAATAATAAAATAAATACAGTAAAACATTAATATAATACAAATGAACTAAGATTAACTATTAACAAAGTGACCATATCCAGTGCACATGTAGGTAGGGAGGGTATAACATCCTTTAGCAAAGTATTTTTAACACACTATTAAACATACACACACGGATTACATGCAGATACGCTCACGAGCACAATACACGCAACAAAACGTGGATACATGCTGTTTTTTCTGCAGGGCTGTAGAACAAACCTGTCATTCTGTTCAACAGTCAAGCACACATGATGCACATCAAATCAACACCAATAAGGAAGCCAGTGTTGGGCTAATCAGCATTTACAACCTTTTACGGTTTTGTTTTGATCAATGTGATATAAAACAAAAATAAAAATAAGGTGTGTAAGCAATTGAGTTAGTTACTATATGATTTTGATTACTTTAATTAGTTGCTTGCTATCTGTATCACAACTGGATAGAAACTGTTTTCTGTAATGTGGAACTTATGAAAATTATGCAGCAACTGGATGGGAGTTAAGACTACTATGGGACTATTTAATGTCTATATGGGTCTAGCTTCTTCTTATCTCCCCTCCCCCACAAGGTTATGTGAGTTCAACATATACAGTCATGTTTATTTATGAAGTTGAAATGGAAAATATATTGTTATAATAACTGCACTACTGTAACCTGGTATTGATGGGAAGAGCTGAGCGAGTAGCACATTTTGAAAACCTCTGAAGAGTGAAATACTGATAAATCTGTCACTGACCCATGAAATTTTCAACACTTTGACTGGTTGAGAGGTGTTGTTGGTTTCTCTCACTCATTCCCACTCCCTCTGTTTCTGCATGTGTGTAAATGTGTGTGTGTGTGTGTGTGTGTGTGTGTGTTTGCCATATCAGTCTTTTAACATGTATTACTGTTGTCATTATTTTACTTCTGTCTTTCACTACAAGCCTACTTTGATGAGGAAGATGTATTCAATGGACACTATTTCAGTAAGTTCAATCTATTGTATTGTGTCCATGTTTGTGTGTGTGTGTGTGTATTCACTAACTCTGGTGTTCAGTGGTTCCAGTGTCTGCTGGTGTTTGTGCTAATTCCTGAACACATGACTGATTTCACCGTTGACTGGCTGCCGTATCAAGATGTGGGCAAGTGAAGAAAAATGCCTGTGCCTGTCCCATAGCACTATAATCCTGACCACTTGGTCCACACTATCCCTGATGAGTGTAGCAGTCAGTGGCAGATGGATATCTCCCTCCATCATAAAACTCTCATTAGAAACATCATTAATCATGATGCTTTAAACAAACCCAAGGCCAATTAGCCTCTCTTGGCTCACTGCCAGCCTCCTTCCGTCCAGCTCTGGAAAAACTGAGTCATTGCCATTTGAAAAAGTCGTTTTACACAAACATTTTACTCCCAGTTTCATTCCAAAGCCATCACTGGGCAATTTTTGCAAATGGATTTGAGGAATTTGGGCTGATATGAGTAAATTAAATGGAAGTAGCGGGTGAGTTTTTTTTCTGTAGGTTTAAAATCGATTTTGTGATTTTGTGTCATTACATATTGTCCATGATTTTGTCTGCCATGGAAGAGTCAGGCTAGTCTCTTTTAACAAGATTTCCTCACCTACAATTAAGTTACAAGGACACAGGCTGTCATTCCATGACTGTAGCAGCTTTGAAAATGTTCAACATGAATGATAGGTCCAAGAGTGAGATAATGTGAGACAGCACAGCATTTCCTGTATTGCTTTACTGATACAACAAACTGTACAGCAACAGTACTTCTGGTCATGAAATAGTGGCACAATCATACAGAAGAAAAAATCACATAAAGAGAGTGCAGGACATTCTTCTTTGTCATAAGTGCTTCAGCATCAGCTGATGTTAAGTTCTTTAAGTGCTTCTTTACCTATGATAAAGCACGACGCAAGTATCATAATTGAAATTATATTATTGCAAGTAGTATGAAGGGTTTCTGCAATTCTGATGTGTCTAGGCAGCTCGTTTCACCAGTGAGGGAGAATGAAGGTGAAGAGTCTGGAGTGGTGTTTGATTCCTTGTCCAATCATTGTTCCCTTGCTGATCTGAGGGATCTGGTGGGTGTGTAGGTCTGGATGAGAGTTGTCAAGTAGCAGGGAGCAGATCCATTGATGATACTGTAGACGAGCATCAGGCACTTGAATTTGATGCTGCGATGGGAAGCCAGTGTAGAGAACGAAGCCGTGGCGACACATGTGTTTCTGCTGGTTGAAGATCACTATCCTCACAAAAGTTGGCTCCTACCAAGGCTTCTAGCTTCAATTAATGTGATATTACTCCTAAGCAGCAGGCTGTAGGTCTAGTAGAATTCAATACTTTATATTAATTCAATTTAAAAGTGATGTCAAGCTCCACCCACAAACTCCATCTCAATTCCATCTTGACCGTAGAATAATACATTCAGTTAGAGGTAAAACTCATGCTTACTTTAGGTTATGTTAGCATGGGGCCCAATGTGTACTGTAGCTGTTTCCTACCAGCACACGTCCAAAAAGCCCTGTAGATTCTCATTACGATTTTGGCCAAACTTTTATGGAGCTTATCCAGCATTTGCTACAAAATAGCATTTGCATTTGAGGGTGGAGCATGGTCAGTGAAAAGTTTCATAGAATCATACATCCAATGTGTTCCACCCTCATTTCTAAGTCTGTAGATGTGCAGAGCGTCCAGTGTTTATTCTTGTGGGCTGAGGTAGGACAACAAAACACTTTGGCCAGATGAGCCTCCACTGAGTGATGGAGGACCAGCTTTGTCTCATATACTCTTCCCCCTTCCTATTTTACCTCATGTGGTGCGCAGTAACAACCTGCTTATGTGGCTATGCTGTTATCACACTGGTCAGCATATTGACTTGTGATTGTGTGTGTGCTCTTGTAAAATCTCTCCAGCCAGCACCTCTATCAGCAAATGAGCTTTAGACACAACCACCATTCTTTACCCCTACAGGGGTTATACGCTTATTTCTCTTTGTCTCAGTTCTGTGCTACTGGTGGTCTACTTCATCTTATATTATCTTAACCACCCTCTCAACAACATAAGTAAGGCCTAGTTCTTCCATTATAAGAGGAGAATCTTGTTTGTTAGTCTAAGACCAAACTAAAAGCCTCATGCTGTGATCAAAGCAACTGGTCCTACACATTATGCCACTGTTGCAACACGAATGTGCCCCGAAAGCAGACATGTGAATTTATCGTGCAGAAACAGCCGTTTATCAGACATTGCTGATTCCTTTGAAGGTATTTGACGTCTTTGAAGTTATTGTATATCTTTGAGGATATTGTATTTACTGAAGGCTCAACATTTGATCACAGTGATTTTTCCTTTAATTTGATTGATTGATAATAATTCAGAATTCCTTAAAAATATACACTGAAAACACATCTATGCCTGGATAAACTATTTACCCAGGGAGTGTGTGCATTGGGTCTGCTACCTGTCCTAAACCCAGAGGGGCCAAGAAAATATCAAATTTCAGGTAAGGTTCAATTAAATGAGTGTCTCTCTCTCTCTCTCTCTCTCTCTCTCTCTCTCTCTCTCTATCATTAGCTGTGTTTGGAATAGATCTGGAGTTTAAGCAGTGAGTGAATGTGCCCTTAAATGAAACCATGGAAGAGACAGATGTATTGATATTTCCAAATCACAAGCTTAGTAATACAAGCCACTGTAAAACCATAATCTATTAGTTAGCAGTGTTGAGTCTCAAAGCCATGATTACAGATCAGGTGCAGGTTTCAGGTTCTCCTGTAGCGAAAGTAACCTCACATTTGGCTTTAGAAGATGCTATTGCCTCCTTCAGCAGAAATAGTTTATTTGTAGGCTGTTATATTTATGTTATATACAGTTGGCTGGATAATTGTCTCTGACATCAGCTTACTATTAATCTTCTGTGCAAATTTCTTTCAGAATTGTCAGTCCTGGATAAAATGGCGGTTTGTTGAAATCTACGCTTTTTGTAGATTATTTTCTTTCAATAGTATTTAGACTAAATTTATATGTCATGTTTAAATAAGGCAAGTTCCATCTACAAAAATTACTTATCAATGGCACCTTATGTGGAATATGTAATTCTCATTTTTTGGGTTTGATGTGATCCATATAAAGTTGTATATTTTCCTACTTAAATTATGAAAATGAGAAAAAAGATATTTTGTGTGGTTAGAATAGAATCATCTTTATCTGTAGGCACGGTATTAAAAAGGTAAATGTTAAATATGTTTAAACAAAAAATAAATTTCGTTTTTCCATGACTGAAGGATACACTGCAGGAGTGAATGCACACTTTGTTGTATTGCATTATAATTTTTCATAATGTTTAATATGAATATATTTAAAAATTCTTATGATGCCTTTTTAATAGGCATTTTTAAAATGCCTATTAAGATTAAATGCGTTACTTAAGATTTCTAAAGATCTAAATATTACATTAACACATTGTTGTACCTTCATCTCCAGGATATATATATATATATTATTTTTTTTTTGTGTGTATGTATATTGTCATGTCACAGAACTAATCAGTAAGGTTGTGAGTTTCACCTGCACTCGCAGCACTTTATAAAGTGGAATAACCCAAATGGGGAAGGGAGAGTGTAAGGAGGGTGTGATGGCATTGTCTGGGGCTGGAACTGATGCCAGGGCAGGCAGGACAGTTGGCTGCACCTTGAGGTCCAATCGCTGGGGTTTGTGAAGCTGGGCGTCGAGGTGGCTCTTCTTCCAGGTGGCCTGTGAGAGGGCAGCTAGAGAAAGAGAGGGAAAGCAGTGGACACACACACACAAAGTGAGTCAGTGTTCCAACAGCAAAGCCATGTGACAGCGTGCTTGGGTCTGGACACGTGGCTTGGTATGGGTTCGCTCTATAAAGGCCCCAGGGCTGCGTTGATGTATATATAATCACATGACCCGCCCGGTCGGGCCAAACGTGCACATGTCTCCCCAAGGTGACACACTGGCCATGCCAACAATTCTCGGAGATTCAAGTAATTCAACTAAACAATTCAAATTGAAGGAACAACTGTTCAAAAAAATGTCATTTCTGTTGAGGAATAAATTACGACACACCACCTATATATACAGCGGGTAAAATAAGTATTGAACATGTCACCAATTTTCTAAGTAAATATATATTTCTAAATGTGCTATTTAAATAAAATACTCACCAGATGTCGTTAACAATTCATCCGATCCACACATGCAAAAAAATCAAACTACAGATGTCCAAACATTATGTGTAATAAATTGGAATGACACAGGAAAAAGTATTGAAGAATCTTCATAACTCTTCATAACTTCATAATACTTTGTTGGTGATTAAGCTTCAAGACCTCCCATATGGAGAAACTAGTTGCATGCATTGCCCAGGTGTGATTTTGGCCCATTTTTCAACATAGAGTTTTTAAATCCTAAATGTTCTGTGGGGCCATACTATGATCACTGAGCTTTTTATGTATATATATAATTTCCCTTTTACAAAGGCAAAAATAAATATTAACAAATACGTTTTTCAAACTCACATATGTTCTATGTTAGAGAAGCAAGCAGGCAAACCACAAAATTTAACATAGCATTGCTTGTTAACATGAATCATGGCTTCTCCCACCTTAAAAGCTTAAGTAAAATTGATTTCCCCTACAGACACTGTGTATAAGTTGGAGAAACAGAAAAACAACTCAGTGAAGACTGTCAAGCATAACTAAGCATAACTGGCAAGCACAGTTAGTCCGTCCATTGTCTGTCAGTTTCTTCATTCAGCTGGCAACACAATCAGGCCAGAATGCACATGCAGCAGTAAAGTGAATATGAATCTCATTCATATGTCAGCAAATAAAAGTCAGATAGTACTTTAATAAGTCATGGACACACAGAGTAGTTTACAACACTACCTGCTAAGGAAGAGCATGTTGTACCCATTTTTCCTCTCTTGTTCACTCAGTTCTGTTTATTTCCCCCTCAGTGGTGTTGGAGTGTTGGACTGAGATCTGATGCTCAACAGAATATCACATAGAGTGCACCGACATCCCTCAGCAATTTAAGCTTTTTTATTATTATTAAAAGCAGACATAGGGCTGGGATTTTAAGAAATTACAAAATAATTAATTAATTAGGATTACTAATAAATATGGTTATATTCTATGCTGGAAAACATAGGTAGTTTTCACTTGAGCAAAGTCTAAGTTTTATGTATTTTTGAATATACAGTATATCTTCAATCTGTTTCTTTTTGACACCTGGTTCCATTAAAAGCTGGGTTTGAAAGATAGAAATAGAAATAGATGCTGGTCCCCAATAGTAGCCAGTCTGTAGTAAATGCAGTCTGAAATAAACGGCGACCTTAACGGTGACCCACTGCGCTTTCCATACACGAATCTTCTCTTTGTACCACCTGGGCTCCGCCCTCCTGCAGTGAGTCAGTGAAAAGTACCTTTTCATATCAAAACAGTTTTGTCGTCAGATGCTATTGAGGAAGGGAAAAAGTCTAAAACATGAAATGTCTTTGTGAACATTTTGCCCTTTTGTATATTTACATATACAAAATATTGAATATATTTTGTATATTAACCTTTTCCCGTTTTTTGCCGTGACTGTTTCCAAGTCTCTTCCCGACCAGCTACTCAAAGATCTCACATGTAGCACGATGTTGTTGGGACCTGTGTTTTATTAGTATTAGACAGTCTCAGCTGTTTCCTGACTTTCCTGTGTAACATTTGATTTAGCATCAAACTCAGTGCAGTAACCAACGCAAAAGAACATTCAAGCGAAGAAGCTGCACAACATTTTGTGCTGTCACCATTCCGTCTGTGAGGAGAATAATAGTAGCCTGTCTCCATTTAACACCTGTCTCTATTAAACGCCAGGCCGTCCGAATAATTTTTACAATAAAATGTTGGAAGTATATTACACAAATGGTGTGTTGAATGCAATGTGTCTGCTCACCTACTGTATTAAAATCTTCAAGATGGCATAGTCACACTACAACACTACAGACTAATTGAGGGTGTAGATATTCTGCTGTGTTTCCGTGTAATGGTGGCTACGTGTGAACAATTGTTTTTACTATATTTATGTGGGAGTGTGACGTATGGAACCTTCCCATCCTGATCTTTTGGCTGATGGCCTAATCAACGGCAAATGTTCAAATGCAGAATCCCAAAAACTCTGATCTTTCACCATCCACAGTATGCAATATTGTGAAAATGGGTGGAGATGGTGGCATGCGTCTGTCAATCTTGGATCTAGCACTTAACCTCAACCGCTGTGCTGGCTGTAGCTTTCACACCAACTTTTACATACATGGGTATCAGAACATCTGGTGCTCATGTCTTTTACCTCCCACATGGTCTACTTGCAACTTTAATCACTCTGAGTTTGCTACAGGGACCAGGCCTTCAGACCTTGATGTTGCCTGTTGCAGCTGGTTGTAAGTGGTGTTAGAGGTTGGAGAAACATAGCAAGTGGTTGAGGTCCCTGCTAGGCTAAATTCCAACTCTGGCTGGCCTGCTGTATTGTCCATCTTTCTTGCCAATTGTCACTCTCTGGACAATAAACTGGATTGCATCCAACCCCAGTGAATTATTCCAACTGAGTTTAGAGACTGCTGTGTTATGTTTTTACAAAGACATGGCTTAGCAACAGCGTCCCGGGGTGGCAGTACCACTTCCTGCTGTGTGTGTTTCATGCCTACAGAAATGCATCTCTGTCCTTTGGGGGAGGGGATGATGTTTGAAAGCTGGGCTTGTCTATAGCTACTGCTCATCATGGGTGGAGCATGTGACTTATAGATGCAAAACATTTTTAATGTTTATTGAGACAATCTTTATTGAGGTCATTCATCATCATGCTCATAATCACAGTGGTACAGTCACGTTCCACCCAGCACTATGCAAACTACATGCTGTGCAAACTTTACGGCGCTTCAAAACACACACTCCATTGGACCACCAGAGAATTCATTTCTCCTTAAATTCCAGCGATTCCAGTTTTGATGGACTATCCACACACAACAATTCTGTTTACGGATTAAGGGAGCTCCAGCCATCTCAGAAGAACCTGACTGATGGTCTTCTTTAGTGCCTCCACTGCTGTAATTGGCATCTCATAGACAAAAAATGGCCAGAGAAGCATTGGCAGAACTGAGACAGTGGCAATACATCCAAGTGTTGAATTTTCCTGGAACCCCGATTTGTCATTTACACTTAGCCAAGTTGTTGAGTCACTTGTGGTTTGTTTAAGTGCTATAGTGTCCTTCAGGGAACTATCAATGTTCTTGCCCATACTCTTGACCTTGATTTTTTGTCACTATTGGAATCTGGGTCCCTCCCCTGGATAAAGCTGAGCTAGATCTTCTTTTGACAAGAGATCAGGAATTGGCTGGTTTAAAACGCATTCTTGGCCATGAGATGAGCCAACCTTACCTTTGAAAGAGCCATCTGCACCCAGGAACAGATTGTGCTCACCCTTAGGTTGGCCATGAATGCTCTTATGGGGGGTACCAGATCTGCTGGGTACCAGATCTTGGCATGGGGTCTTTACATTCCACTGCCAGACAGGTATTAATGAGGCTCTCAACCTGAAGTATCTGTAATAGTCCAGAAAGAGGATTTGGGAGGTCTGACACATTGTCTTGTCTGTGCTGTTTCAAAAAGCTTTTGTGGGATTCATCTATTGGCTTAGGTAAGATCTAACCAACTGCTGGATCAGTTGGGTGACCACTTCTTTGTTGCTCTAGGCATCCAGGTGTTGCTAGAGAACTCCTCTTTCTGAGGTGATTGTGTGTGTCCATAATTTTGGAGATTGTTACTTCTTTCTCTATCCAAGCAGCATCTGTTTGCTTTCACTGAGTTTTTCTGTTTCATCTCCACCTTTAGGTCACACTAGGAGCCTTGGACACTGTTTGTAGACCTACTTATACTCACTTGCAGCAAAGGAAGGAACTCGCATTTGCAATTCTGACTACTTGTGTTTTCACCTCTTAAGGGTGGTTTTACAGATGTTAAAATACTATAAGAAATTCAACTGACTCAATATATTATGGCAACTCAGAAACTTTTTTCATTCAAAATAGATAATAAAAGCAAAAAAAGACTAGTCCATTCAAATTCCTGTTACAATACTGTATGTAATGGTGTAACCTAAGGTGTAGACCTTTACCTCTACTTTTAGTTCTAAAGTAGTTGTTTAAAACATAAATTTTAAAAAATGCATGTCTCATGTCCACATTTTATTTACAAAAAACATCAAATGTTAATAGTTAGACATTACTTTTTAAAGAAATTGATATTTTCAGTTCAGTTGTTTATTAAACCACTACCCCTCCCCCCCACACACTTAAATTACTTTAATTTAAGTAATTAAATGAATATAATAAATGTGCAATGACTGTTTGACAATGAAACTCTCTGATAGGTATGTGTTATCCCCATACTGTATTATAGAAGTGTATCTGTGGCTACGTATATATATCTGTGTGGCAGTGGCTGATCCAGTTTTATTGCAGACAGCAGCAGAAAAATCTGCTGTGCGAAGGCTACTGAGGCCCTGTCCACACATAGGTGTTTTTTCTTTGCATTTTTGCCTTTTATACACATACATTTTATGTCAGTGAAAATGTAACTTCTGGAAGAGTCGTTTCAGTGTGAACATTTTCAGCAGCTTCACTTTCAGTATTAACATTTGGACAGCAAAAAAGTTTTTGGCTTGTAACATCATAATATAATGCTGATCTGCCCATAGCCTCACTTAGAAATAAGAAAAACTAGTAAAACTGACTAGCATGCGGATCCACTTGACGACCAGTTCTGTCTAAATCAAGGAAAGTTTTCAAAGGAAGGTTTTATTTTATTTTATTTTATTTTATTTATGGATGAGGCACATTTTAGCGCAGAAGAGCCAATAATAACCTTTATTCAGGCTTCAAATGGAAGAACACAGCTTTATGGTTAGAGTCACTTTACTGTCTGTCAGTTTGGCGCACTCTCTTCTGTGCTTAACAGCATGTGTTTGTGTTTTGTGGCTGTAGAAGCGCTTTCTTATAAAACTGTGCTTGTGTGAACAAGATTTTTAAAGAATGAATCAGTAAAATCTTCCAGTAAATGCAATGCTGCTGCCCAAAACTCCCAACCACACCTTTAAAACTTCAGCCCATGGTCTTATTCAGATTGTGTTGAAGCACTACTGTCTACATATCATCCACATTTTTTTTACAAAGACCAAGCTGCAGTGTAATTCACTTTCTGGTTGTCACCCCATATGTCAGTTCGGGTACAAGGTTTCTTTTTTTCCGATTTTCAATCAACTTCATCCATTCTCCATCTTTCACACAGATACACACACTGCGCCCACTCGCTGTATTGAAGTTTGAAGGTCATGTGAAATGATCAGAAGTGTGATTGCCTGGCAGCTCTCAGAGTTCACTCTGCTGTATTATTCCCTACCAGAGCGCTTGGAAAATGCAGGGAACTGAGATTCCACTAGTGGCCCAAGAGTCATTTTTATCAGTCCCGCTGTGGCATGTAGCTTGAGTTTTAAACTGTGGGATTCTTCTTTCAGCAAAGGATCTTTCAGAATCGTTCTGCTTTTAACCTGAGGGAAAAGGGATTTAAGGTTGAATGAAACTTTCAATTGCTCCCGCCCATGTTTGTGTATTTGTTTGTTTGTTTGTTTGTTTTCTTAAACTCCAGGATGTTCCTTTCAGTCTGTGCTTGTGTAGGATGATCTGATTTTCAGTTTGGATAACTCCTTATTAGTCCATTTACTCAGTTTCGCTTATTATGAATTTGCCACCTGTCAGTTAGTTGTTTAGAGCCGGTGTGTTGATTGCATGCTTCTGGGGTTTTATTGCATCATTTCTTATACTGTTTTACCCTCTGTGTCGCTTTGAGCCTCCATTTCAAAGGGTCGAATTTAGACTTCCGCTTTTCAGTGAAAGAAGATGCGAGAGCTTGACAAGACCATTCATCTTAATCATAGGCTGACTAGTCAATTCACAGTCCACAATCATCCAGAGTGAAGGTCTGAGGGGAAAGTCTTCCTTTGTTACAGTGGGAAGACCAAGGAGAAAAGTTTGCGGTTCATTGGGGACACCTTGCTGGTGATCTTTGACAACAGAGAGCTAAATGACAGTTGTGCCTGTCAATCATATCTCAGCACCCTCAGTCAAATCTTTCATTCTTGTTTTCCAAACTGCCATTGCCCCCAAACACACACACACACACACCTTTTCTTTTGAAGACATTGAACAATTGAAAGAGGTGTCAGAGGAGTAGGCATGGAGGAAAGAAAGACTCCACAGCTAAACTCTGAGGACTGAATTAATGGCAAAATCTTCTTTCAGAAAAGACAAAAATGAAAGAAAAAAAGAAAGAGCTTTTTTGTTTTGTTTGTGAAGAGGTTGCATTGTGCTCTTGAATGTGTTCTGTCTGCAGGCTGACACTGATAAATGGTTGGATACACCTGGAGAGCTGTGGATCGATCCAATTGATGTCTAAATTGATGTGGGTCTGCAGACGGGCTCCTATGATAGCAGATACCTGGGAAAAGCTTTGCTGGCACTGCTGTTGGGACGCAGCCGACTGCTGTGCTGATACATGGCATAAGACGCAGAGGTGCTGCACATTTTTCCTGTTGGATCAGGGTATTTGAGAGGAGGGAGGTCGTTCATTGTGCTTAGTGAAATGATACTGAAGGCATGTATCATCACCTTGTGTGAGCCAAATGTCAAGTGCAGCAAAAAAAGAACGAAAAAAAACCTCTAACAACTTGTGGTTCGGCTGTTGGTAGTGTTGCTAATAAAATGCCATGAATTTAACAAATGCACTGTATGCTAATGATAAATTTGCAAAGAATAAACCAGTTTCCCTCTTCGTCATAACATTCTAAAGTGCTGAATCTAAAGAAAGTGGACAGTAAAGGGTAGTTTTGATGAACACAGTCAAAATAGGCGCAATACACCATACAGTGCATTCTATTAAATGATGCGCTAACCAGCAAACACAATATTCTGTAAATGGGTGAGGGCGTGGGCTTAAGGAGGTCCTTCTTAAATAGTGGGGTGCCATGCCGGGGGGGTGCGTATTACCCCAAGGAACATGCTTTTTTTTTGCCATAATAGACGAAAGTGTAATTGCACATCCACTACAGTAGGTGGCAGGTTTTTTTTTTAGGCAAATTGATGCACTTTAGTTCAAGGTTTTTTTATTGAGGTTTTCATAATAAGCAACGCACCTCCAGCATAACAAAAACCCCAACCCCGCTCCTGAGGAGCTCCCACCCAGGCCATTGCTCCTGCATACATTCAGCATATTAGGAAAAACAAAGAAAAGAAGAAAAAGGCAGGTACAAAATACAGCACAGTACAGTACAGCAGCCTACATAGGTCCGACTCTGCCAT
>JBBIGC010000024.1:9091047-9116568 GCA_037576955.1 Lepidarchus adonis
TGTGTGTGTGTGTGTGTGTGTGTGTGTGTGTGTGTGTGTGTGTGTGTGTGTGTGTGTGTGTGTGTGTGAGAATAGTGTATCTTCTGAAATGGAGAAGGGAGGGATATGATTAAAATGCAGGTTGTTCCCTATAGATCCTTCATAGCTCTTTGTGTTGTAAAAAGAGGCATGGGAAGAAGATTTGGAAGATTATCACTTGCATTGTGTTCTGTTCCGAGGATAATTTGGCCTTGTTAGTCTGTATGTCCATCGCTGAAGCGAAAATGTGTTGAAGCACACACTTTTGATGCTCTGCCCGTTTGTAGCATGTGTAGGTGTAGTGTGTTACTCTAATGTCCACGTAATGACTGAAAGACAAAATTATGTCTCAGAAAGTAAAGAGTTAAATGTTAGGGCTGAGTCAGGTTCAGGCACAGCATTGTTAGCTATAGTAATAAACAGTGCCATGAAAGTCCCAAAAAGGCAATTGTACTCACTTATAGTTTATGTACTAGGTTTCTTTGGAATGATGCCATGAAAGAGCCACTAAAGAACTTTTCAATGAGTGGTTCTTCAAAGAAGTGAGATGTGGGAGTGTGAAGGGAAAAGTACAGATACCACTAGTCATGTTACTCCAATACAAGTGAAAGTCATACAGTCAAATTTTACTTAAGCGAAAGTACTGAAGTACTTGCTTCCAAAAATACTTAAGTATTAAAAATACAAATAGAAATGTTTAATTGCAGGAGTGCACACACTTTTTTTGGCTTGCAGGCTACTTTTAAAATGACCAAGTCAAAAGGATCTGGCAACAATAAAATGCTCTAAAAATTATATCATAATTATATATATATATATATATGTTATAGGCAATTACCTTACTCCGATGATGTCTTAAACTAAATGGAATTGCATAGTCTCTGCTCCTAGGACATAGTTTCTTACCTTTCTCTTTCTTAGCTATTTGGTGGGTAATCAGTGTTGTACTTTTTAATGAACAGTTCTATGTGGTTTTCATACTTGGTTCATTTTTTTTTCTCTAGGAGAAATCAACTGGAAGCCACTAACTGGGTGATTTGTTAGCTGGAGTTTCACAGCAGCTTGTGCGATTGACCAAACATGTGCGGTGACACAGGTCTTAGATTGGCTGTACTGTATGTCAATCAACTGCCAAATGCCACACTGGGGGTGGATGATTGGCTAACACCGTTTTTTAATGATATGCATATGCATATCTTTATCAGTATATGTTTATCTGTGCTCTCCAAAATTGTGCAATGTGTGTGAAGCCTTGACTCTGCCCCCACTTTACACAATCATGCATCATATACAGTATCACTGTACATTAATATTACCACTGCTGGTATAAAAAGAACTCACTGGGTGATGCAATTTTGAGGCCCATTCTTAAAATCTATTTTTTTTTCTCAAAATCAGTTTTTCTCTACATTTAAAACAAAAACCACAGCTTCTAAAACATCCAAACAGATTACAGTACATAGAGTATTCTTGACCAAAAATGACTGATCTAAAGATATTGTCTCTGGGCAGTGTCTTCACAATGAAACGACCACTTTAATTTTGACATCATCTGAAGGCTACATGCCATTTTTTCCTGGGAAATATTAAAATTTCTGCATACACATACACACAAAAAAACATACATTTTAAAATAGATATATTTTTAAATGTACACAAAAAACATAACAAAAATAATGTAATATTAGTAATCAGCTGGCAAAATGTCTGATTATTAGCCAGTTTAAATGCCCATGGTTGGATTTATGGTCAGGAGCAGCTTAGGGTTAGTTTAGTAAACCAGTTTTGGTTTATACAGTGCGAAGTCTGAGTCATTATGTGGGCAGTGGTCTTTATATGACATCCGCAATGTTAACAAATGATTCAGTCTGACAGCTTATGAATACCAATTTTGCTGAAACTTTTGTTTTGCTGAGCATCACCATTTTCCCCCACAGAAAAAGATTATTCCATTTGAACAGCCGTATTAACGATAACAACTCTCAGTCAAGCTGTGCCACATTTCTCATCTCTGCAGAGAACAACACTGCATTAACATGACAGTTACTGTCACTTTGAGCAAATTGTCTCATTGACACATTCATCAAGGCCAAAAAACTGATGATGGCACGCCCAATCGGCTGATGTTGAGAGCCTTTGTCTGAGCCGATTGGACGCCCTGGAAGAGCAAAAGTTTGTCATCTTCTCGAGCTGGGCCATTTGTCTCTGCTGAGCCATGGGAAGCCATATTGTTTCAGCCACACCCAATTAGCTCCCAGTTTGAGGGAAGGAGCCTTGTTTCACAGTCTGTTGCTTCGGCCACACATGCAAGAGTCCCACAACACAGCCATGCATGACAATGAGACAGGAGGAGGAGCTGCGCCATCAAAGAGCATTTATCTGCCAGCTAGTGCCTATGATCCAAACCCAGCACCCACTCCGCAGTGCAAGCCAAGAGATTAGAACAGCAGATAAATAGCCACAACTGTTTGACGTCATGTGTATCGTCAGTGTGTCAGTTCTGATTATCAAGTTCTGTATGAAGTTTTGGTTGAGTTTGGTTTTATTTTTCTCATTTTGTAGGCCTGGGAATTCTGCTTACCATCTTACCATCTTACCATCTTACCATCAGAAACAGTGGTTTTCCTTCTTAGTAGTTTAGTAATCAGACTGTCTTTTCCCAAACAGCCAGTTACTATGGAAGAATTCTTTACATAGTGTTTTTTTTGTATAAAGTTTTTTTTTATTTGAGGAAAAGGAAATCGATCTATTAATTAGTAATAGCTGAAGTTACATTTCTATACAACAGTGCAAAATACAGACAATACTAAAAGAAAAAGACTTGATCATCATTGACTGATGGCTGAAATTAAGCATCAAGGCTGTGTCTTGAGGAATGTGAGGCTCCGCTTCAACTCGGAGCTCCAATAATGAAAGGGAATAGTAAAATCCAGAGCAACCGTGCGAAGCAGGCTTTGTGCAAGTTTGCTTTAGTGTTCATTTCTGTTTTTAAAACTGTGTAATTCATGCTTTACAAATGGAAATGATCCCAGATATCTTGAAAATAACTGTGAAATACTTGTGATTTTAAACAATGAACATATTGATATGTAATGATTTCGATTTTTTTCTCATTTCTTAGTTTTCCTAAACTACATTCCAGCTTACTACCAGCACACAGAAAGTAACACTTCCACATGTTTTTAATTTTAATGAATTACAGTTAAGAGGACACAGCCAAAGTCTTTGAAAGCTTTATGTCGGCCCCCACTTTAGTTCAAGGTCAATATTCGCTAAAATGGAAGATTGTTAAGGTATATTTACGTGCATTTAAGGTACACAGACTGAACATACAGTGTGACAATTTTTTGAGCCACACTTTTCAGAATTGCTCCTTAAGGCTTCTTTAAAACGATCCCACCAATGCTTCTTATTCGGCTCTGAACCATTATTGATTTGTGATGCCTTTCCAACGCTTTTCATCCAACTACCACGTCACTGATGAGTTCAGCAGTCGCTTGTGCCGCTAATCAGTTTTTGCATCCTCTCTTAATTAAAGCCGTGGCTTTTTTTTCCTCATGTAAACACTTTTCCTGCACAAACAGTTAGTGGTGCAGCGCTCCGTAGGCTGCCAGGGAGGCGGCAGGTGTAATTGGAATTCTCCTGTGAGGCAGGAGCAGGAAATGAATGTGACAGGATCAGAGGGATCTGGTATTCTGCAGCAAGCTCAATTACAGCCCAGTCCCACGGGGGAAAACTCCCTGAGACTGATACAGAATAGTAGGGAACGACAGACAAATAAATATATAATTCACGTCCAATCGAGGGGTGGGCTTTCTTCACTGGAGAACCAGCAACAGTGCTTGTTTTGGTTTCATTTAAATGAAAAGGAATGATTTAATCACGCAGCAGTTGTATTAGGTGAGTCGTCTGTTTAATGCAAATTGCAGGCACAGAGTCACAGGCCGGCCTGAAATATGAAAATAAGAGAGGTCTCTTAGCGCCCATTAGAATTTAGTTTACCCTTCTCCCACCTGGATGAACCCTGAAATGAAGCATGATGACAATATTCAAATAAGCCACATTGAAGGTGGGCCAAGCCTGTCAGGGCAGCGCGTTCCTTTTGTCTGCCGTTTTGTTAAGCAGTCGCGGCGAGAGAGACAGGGAGTGATTCACTCCTTTGTTAAATAGCATAATAAACCTTTCCATCAGCCTTATCTGTCAGAACACTGTTTTTGTTCCCAGTTGTGACGGGAGGAGAAAAGGATGGGTTTAGCTTGAATGGTGTTGTGGTGGTGCAATGCCCAGGTCAACACTTCTTAATCCTTTCTTCTTGATTTTTCCTGCTTTCTTTGGATTTTGGGTGGGGGTATAGCTGGAGAAATGTGGCTCGTTGAGAGCAGAGCGAGTATGTTTGTTTTTGAGAGCAGGCGATGATAATGTGCTTGTTTGGCGCCTCATTGACCTGCTAGATTTGCATGCTAAAAGTTTGCATTTTAACCACCACAGCTGACAGGTTCTTCTCCCTGTTCAAAGCCGGACAATAACAAGCATCTCCCCTAATACTGTTAGCTCAGGATATGCTATGCTAGCTTCGATCCGTTATTGAGGGTAAACTCAAGTGACAATGGATTACACCTTCTTTGACTGCTTGTTAACACTGGTTACTTAGCGTGCTACATAGCCTCTTGAATTGGCCATTTATGCTAATGGTACTTAAGCCTCCACATTAGGGAAGATGGTATTGTGATTGCCTTTCTGTTACATTAGGCAGATATCCTCACAGGGATGTCATGTGGATCAAAGGAGCATTTGAATTCCGGAGGGTAATATTGTCTCTCAGTCTTCCGATGACTGCCTTCTTGCATTTTCTCTCCCCATTGAGGAGGTTGAGCTAACTGTCAGGTGTTGCGAGTTAGCTTCTTTGATGCCCAACGGAATTCCCTCATGGGCGGCTTTCTGATGCATGAAGCAGCTGGGAGACGCTGTAATGGCAAAGGGATGTTCCCTGCTGAGAACACTCGCTAACGCTAGCCACAGAGAGTGAGAAAGAGACAGAAAGCTGGAGGACAGAAGAAGGAAAGTTGAAAGCTCAGGGTGGACAGAGTGGCTATTTTCTTCCAGTAGACGTGAGAGGCGGAACATACCGTGTTCCGCGCGCTGTCCACCCTTACACCTGCATTACTTGCTTTGTATGCTAACCTTGTTCCACTGTTCGAATTCATCAAACAACTAGCCTCTGACTCAGCCACTTTTCTCCCCCTTCCCACCCATATATCCCACCCCAACACCCTCAAGCATCTTCCACGAACATCTAAGTGCCTTTTCATTTCTCGGTCTTCAAATCGGTAAAAGGAAGTGGTGTTCGCAGGCTAAAAATGACTTCATGCTCTCGGTGGTCGGCAGCCCCTAGCATCCCACTCTCGCAGCGTGAAAAGACTCTCCGGAGCAGAGAATCCAGCTCTTTGAGGAGTAGCCCTGCAACTGGAGTTATGTGTAGTAGATATTTTTCCATTTTTTGATATGAATCATAACAGCAAATGGGGAGATTGGGGGTTCTCTCCGCCCCTAGCTGTTCACTTTTGACTTTGTGTGTGTTGTTTGTTGTCTGGCTGTTTTGTTTTATCTTTCTGGATCTGTTTTCATCCACCTAAATTTAGTACAATCACATAGATCTTTTCAATTTAATATTGCAATAAATAAAAAATGTGGCTGTGAGCCTTTGTGGCCTTGTCTGCAAGGTAATATGTTTTTGATTGAATTGCCAAAATATCAGAACATCAAATCATGGGTAACATTAGCTCAAATCCTGTTAGCATTGTGTTATTGTAATCTGATTGTGAATGACATCATGTCATATTTTAAAATCACCAGGGTCTTGAATCCCGTCCATTATTAATGGTGGGAGTAGCATAAAGACCAGCAGTGATAGACAAAGGCCCGCTGTAAGCCACTGTTATTGCTCTGTGGCTTTGACTGGAGAACAGCACTTGACAGAGGTGAGGTGATTTTCCACTGCTACTTTTCTCCTCAGTGTGTAAGCCTGGTGTGAACAGAATAGGATGCTGTGACTGAAACACTAATGAGGCAGGGAACCTGCAGTCCACCTCTCTCTCTCTCTCTCTCTCTCTCTCTCTCTCTCTCTCTCTCTCTCTCTCTCTCTCTCTCTATATCTCTCTCTCTCTTTATCTCTCTCCTCTCTCTCTCTCTCTCCAGCCGCTGCAAAACAGATGCATTCCGGAAGGCAGCATGTGAAAGGAGCTTTGCTTGGCTCTCTTTGCTCAGCATCGCTCTCTCTCCCTCTCTCCCTCCCTCTCTCTCTCCCCAGCCAGAAAGCTGCAGTGTTCGGTCCATTGGGAGCTGTGTGTGTGGTGAGCCTGATAGCCGATAACCTTGGTGAAGTGTTGGAGAGAGGGAGTATGGCTCCGCAATCTCATTAGCCCTGGCTCCAGGCTGCCTTTAATTGCCAGGCACGTCCTCTGAATGGCCTGTCTCTGATGAGCGAGGGGAGAGATCAATGGACTGATGAGAGTGGTGTGGCTTTCAGTGTGAAGGTGCACCTGATGTATGCAGGCGCAGGATGCTGAGTGTCAAATATTGCAGGTCAGAGATGCTTCTTGAGCTTCTGCTGGCATATATTAGCAGGCCTACTCCTGTCATGCGGTGCATATTGCAGCTGGGCCTGTCTCAATAGATTACATTAGTGGCTGAGTAGCCTGGTGTTACCTTTAATGAGTAATTAGAGTTTAGCCAAAAAATCTACCTCTAGAACATAGGGATGAAAACTAAAAGCTGAAATATAGAAAAACGTTTTACATCCAGTTTCTCAAATGATGAGCAGTACTTAGACTAGAATATAAACCACAACATTCAATCAACAGCAGTGTGTGTTTCTGTGTGTGTGGCGTTTTTTGTTTTTTTTAAACCTGTGACAGGTGGTATTATATTCTATTTTCATGTTTATCTACTGTTGCTCAACCTGTTTGCATGCATCAATCAACTAAAGGAAAAAAAAATTTAATCATGTTTCTCATTTTTTCAACAGATAAACAATTAAACAAGGATGAAAGATAAACAAGGACACTTTTAATAAGGCTATTATTAAAAAATATTGAAACACAAAAGCATTCAAATATAGTGTCCTACATACTTTTACAGGAAGGGAATCCAATAGAAGAAATCATGCTGTACATTATTAGCATGTAAATTGCTATTTAATCGCAGGAAATTGATCAAGATGTAAATTTTGAGTGATTATGCTTGAAAATTGAGTTATCAAGCTTAATTCAGTGATCAAATTTAATAGAGTTATTGTGACAGGCATCAGCTTGTTCAGTATTATCTGCCCAAACAGGCTAGACTACACTATAAGTTTTTCATTGGTGCAATACAATTGCAGTCAGCACAATCACTTCTTACCCAAAGGCTGATTAATAACTTTAGGTCTTTTATGGGGGTAACACACTAAGTTAATATATTAAATCCTCACTTTCACAACTGTATTAGTTTCATGGTAGTAATAAAATAATCACCTTAGTTATGACTGGCCTGAACAGCATTTTACAGGCTTCTATATGTTGGTACCATTTCCAAACAAGCACTCAAATACTTATTTACAAAATAACTAATGGTTTAAAATTATTCAGATTAATACATTGAAGTATTTTCATTGCTGCAGTTCAGAATGTATGTAGTAGGGAGCACCAATAGTACTAGCAATATGCTAATAGTCAGCTGAAGTTCATATGTTTGTGTGCTTTATGTTGCTGTAGAGGTGATAATTGTAGCCCTTTGTTCACATGCAGCTTTTATGAGCCATGTAGATGCTGGAATTGCCCATTTATTCATCATCAACATGGTTTGTGTTATAGTTTAGTGTTTTTACTTTGTTTTTGTTTTTTTATATAAAGGCAAGCAGTAGTGTAGGCAAAATGCAGACCAAGTTAGGTTTAGCCATAGCTGGAGATTTAGCCCAGAACACTGCAACAAAAAAACGTATTCATTAAATGTGTGTTAGTGTAGAATACAAATTTTGTGGTTTTAAATTGAAGAAGCTACTGAGTGTTAAATATTCACTTACATGTCAACATAATGAACAAACAAACACAGGCTATAGGCAACAATGAACATTTTGCATTTGCTTGCAGAGAGAAAACATTCAAAATATGTTTCTCAATTTGCTTTCTATTTTTGGGGGGCGGGGTTAAAAAATGACCTTGGCGTGTTGTCGTGAATATCACATATTAGAAGCTTGTGAAAATCTGGCTTCCTGCTCTTTTAATGTAATTTTACCCCTAGTTTTTGTCAACATCAAACACATCCCCTAAAGACCCTCAGAACAGTTCTCATACTGCACCCCGGAGTCCCTGCGGGCAGAGCCTGCACTGGCAGCAGACTGAGAGTGACAAATACTGTCAAGTAAATGCTCACTCTTTGATCTGCAACTTCAAACCTGTCACCTTGCTAACGCTGACTAGCCTACATTTTCTCAGGCTAGAAACAGGAACATACAATCTACCTTCCCAAGTAAAAAAAACTACTAGCATGTTAAACAGCCCCAAAGCACTACATTCCTTATCCAAAACCCAAGCAATATATACAGATGATATTAAGTTGTCCCTTGTTGCACATGTGAGCACTTAGATGGATATAAATCTGCTAAATAGACTCATTATGGCGTTTTCACTTGGCATACACTTTTAGCTTGCTGTACACATTATGCCAATAAAGCCCCCTTGATGCTACTTAATAGCATTGCTGCATAATATGTGACCTAGTTTTATGCAGTTTGCTTTATACATATATCTGACACCTACTTTTTTCTACCCAAAGGGGAGATTATAATAAATGTATAATTCTTATTATTTATTCATCATGATGTTGTGTATTATGGTTTCTCCTGGTCTACGCTAACGGCACAAATGCTATGAAAAATCAAGGGCCATATAAAATTAGCCAGAGAACATAAAGAACACTTTATCTGCTTCAGTTTATCTAAGAGAAGCAAAAAAGTCCTTTGAATGCATAATTGATGAAGCTAAACACCCATAGGACAGAACCCTGGAGACGACAACCTGTCAGATCGTTCCATTTCACCTTCACTACACTTCCTCCCTCAGCAGCTAAGGACTAGACGTACAAGTGAATTGGGTATCCACACTTAACCTTGGCAAAAGAATTATTTCACTTCTTAGCCTCTACACCTTTGTAAAAGCTGTTTCCCATAATGTGTTTATTGCAAAATAGTAAAATAAGGAATGAAAGAATGGTCAGTTTTGGCATTTAAAGGAAATGGCTTTTTATCCTTGTTGAAAAATAGCAAGAAAGTGATTTCATTTTGTTGCACATGGGACAGCAGCAAATGATATCGTCCTGCACACACTGGGTGAGGTAGAGAGCAATTTTGTTTCATTTTCACTTCATTTTTTTTTGCCTTGTAGTCAAAGACTTTAGTTTGGCAGTTACCAGAGGAAGCACTATATTCTATGCTTTGCAGTCTGTGAACCATTTGGACACCGTGACAAAGGACATGTTTTGCATTAAACAAAGACAGTCCGATCAGAAGAACTTCGCAACTGCTGTGAAGCATGGGGGTGGAAATATTATAGTTTGCAGCAGCTTTGGTGCAACAGGGCCTGGCCAGCTGACCATCATCGATTCCACTATGATTTTTTCATTGTATCAAAGGATGGTTAAGGACAATGTGTCCAGAAATCAAAGCTGAAGTGGGGGTGGACCATGCAACACGACCCAAAACATTCCAACAAATCCACCAAAGAGAAGCTCAGAAGAAAGAAATGGTGAGTTGTAGAACGACCAAATCAAAGCCCAGATCTGAATCCCATTGAGGTGCAGCAGATTTCCTTCCGTGTTATTTACCCCATTACAATAGCCAGCCAACGCCACCTCTCGGCAAGTTTAGGGCCAATTTTTGTCTGTAGAAATATGGTGCTTTCTTGTTTATAGAAAAACATAATTAAAAAACTTTATTGCTTTAAGATTTAGCTCCTATTAAAGGTCAGTGTTCTATAGCAAGAGTCCCAGTCCTTTTGTATTACGACACTATCTATGTGACACTGGGAATTATTTTTTGTTTGTATTAAGCAAGTCTGAAGGTAAAATACCATTTAAGCATTTCATAATTCTGATTTTCCTGTGAACATTCATAACAATAGGCCAGAAAAATGTTCAATGATTTTAAATTGAATATTAATAATCCTTTATATAGCATCACTGCCTGGTGACCAGAGTGGGGTTGTTAGGAAAGTCCAGAAGAAGTGTTCCAGTCCTACACTGGAGATCGTAAATCAGACACTCACTCTGGAATTATTTATTTATTTATTTATTTTGTTGGACATTTGCTGCTGTTCCACAGATTCTTTTCTCCATCTGTCTTCCCAAAACCCTCATCATTCTTCCCTCCTCTTGGTCACCTGCATCACATGCCACCATGTGACCCATGGGTCATTTATAATGGTTGTATCTTACCAATTACCCAACTTACTAGAGCGTGTACATCTGTCTACTTCTAATACGCTTCCTACAGTTCTGACTCTGACTTTCTCTTTTATTTCTTCTGAGATGTCTATTACGCATTTAATAGAAAATGCTGCATACTTTATTACCTTTAGTTCTGCTTGTTTATTATCTCTTTAGCACCCTCTCTCTCTCACACACACACACACACTCTTATTGTTTTCCTCTCCCTCTGTCCCTTGTGTGGGGAGTGGTGGAGCATTAGAGTGACTGTGACAGAGGGAGATCTGGACATGTTGTTACTGTTTGTGGGGAAACTCCTTCTCACACTCGCTGACAACAAAACTCGCACTCCTGCGACAGCCTTTTGTATGTGACAACATTTTACTCCTGTTCACCTCAAGCACGTTTCTTATGAGGTGGTTGGAACCTGCTCACGTGATGCTTCTTGTCACATTTTGTTAAGAAGTTAAATAACAGTTCAGTGAAAAAAAACTAATTTACTCAGTTTTAACCCAGATGTAGTTAATGACGTGTGGAGTCCAGATGCTGCTTCTTTAGATTTGTACTGAAACAAACAAACAGTAGAAATCTTCTGTATATTCTTCTGAATTTCTTTTTGTACATGCATCAGACTTGTTGATGCTGTTTAGGACACAGTATGACTTAGTGTGTGCTATTAAAGAATCAAAGATTCACTTTTTCAGCCATTTAAGCTATTTAAAACACACAAGCTGAATGGGACAGATCCTGAAGCAGATTTATTCAAAGATATTGTCTCCTAATCCCAGGGTAGTTTTGAAGAACAGACCCTATTGTCTAAAAGGGTCTCACGAAGTATATGACTACACCCTGAAGTTTTTACAGTTAGCAGTACATACTGCATCCATAACCTCATCCATATAACAAAAAGACAAGATCAGAGTGTTAAACACATTTCATACACTTACACTTAAGAAAAAAACAGTGAATTTCAGTATTTTTCTATTGTAGTTTTCCCGGCCTAGCAGTAGTGTATCTGCATGGGTCAGTGCAGGGCAGTGGAACAACAACAACACTTTATTTACAGTTATCAACGCAGTTTTTGGATGTATATAAATTATCCTTTTCTTTAAATCAAATATAAGTAAAAATCAGTGCAGTTATTTGGATGAATGCTGTTTTGCTTAACTATAGATTAAACAAGTCAGGAAATTAGAGCGTAGTGCAACAAAGCATTATGCATAATATGCAAAATAGTTTCAACACATGCAGCGTTATCACACTGGTAATGAAAAACTGCATAACAGAGTCGAAACTGAGGAAAATCTTTCCCTATAACCAGCTACAGCTAGTGAATATTATACAAGTGAACACAGTAATTATACACTGGGGAGGGGAAAAATAAAAAGCCACATACTTTAGGGTGTAGAACTAAAACAAACAAGATACCCTGCTGGCAACCACCAATTTCAGTTCATTATCTACAAAGTTACCTGAACATTTCTTTACTGAACATGGTGGCTTCAGATTTGGCAGATAGTTATTCTTGGAAGAGAGTAAGAATTTTTTTTTACATTTGTTTAACTCATTTTTCAGAGCCACTTATCCATTTCGGGTCCCAGCTGACTACGGGCCAAGGCAGGGTTATACTGTACTCTGGGCAGGAGGTCGACCAATTGCAGGGCAATTCACACACTCACCTATGGGCAATAAGCCTTTATTTGCAATAAGCCTTTGGATGGTGGGAGGAAACCGGAGAACCGGAGGAAATCCGCACAAACACACAATTTGGAGAGTTTACAAACTCCACACAGACCTAATTGTTTTTTTGTTTTAAGTAATTTATAGTTTAATAATATTTTTTTTTATTTTATAACCAAAACAACCAAATATCTCTGGATAAACCTTTCAAATTCAAGGTTCTACTAGGAATAAATGGTAATAAATAATTTCCATGCTATTAACTGATCTTTGGACAAAACAAGATATTAACAAATTTTTTTTTTATATATATTTTCTATACAAAATTATTAGCTATTAAAATTAAAAACAGTTATAAAAAACAGAATAATTGTGAATAAAAATAGCCAAATGTTTGTAGTGCAGCGAAAAGTGTTATTTTCATTATTTATTAATCTGGTTAGTAATGGTGCTGGGATACTGTGATGGACATGTTTTCACAATTCTTTTATATTTTATAAAAGAAAGGATTAAATTGAGGAAAATAATCAGCAGATTAATCATTTATTTCAAAAGTATGTTTGGTCCAGCCCTACTAAATTCATTTTAAAGGTCTTCATGTTCATATTACTCTACTGCTAATCACTGAAACAAATATGTGTGGAATATACACGACATGCATGTTACAGTTAAAGCTCTTGGAAAACTGTCAGCAGTGCTGTTAACTGTACATGTGTAAACAGACGTGAGAGATGAAACCAACATATTAGCACCACACTGAGTCTAAACACTAACTCTGCTCAGGCTCTGTAGGCTCTAAGCACTCTACACACCAACACTGAAGTGAAACCTCTCCACAAAAAGAGAAGGAAACATGTTTGAATGAAAGAATAACAAGCATCCGCTTCTACAAAAGCTTTTTCTAAAAAAATCCTGCTCCTAAAAAACAATTCACAATGTGGTTCGAGAACTTTTTGTTGTGTTTGTAAGGATTATGTTCCTTCAACATTTAAAGGCTGCTTGTGCTTCTATAACATGGTACTACGCTTTTTATTTTTGTTTGTGTATTTATTCATCTATTTATTTAGACCAGACGAGCATTACATAGTAGCATGCCGTTACTGTAAGCTTTGAAGTCGCAGGACGTCTTGTGCTGTACAAACTGCATTTTCTGATTTTCCGGAGCGTTTCAAAAGTGAAATGAAGGAGTTTTGGCAAAAACCCTAACCCTAAAAACTGTTAGCAGAATAATTTTGAATAAAAATGGCCAAATGTTTGTAGTGCAGCGAAAAGTGTTATTTTCATTATTGATTAATCTGGTTAATAATGGTGCTGGGATACTGTGATGGACATGTTTTCACAATACTTTTATATTTTATAAAAGAAAGGCTTGAATTGAGGGACATAATCAGCAGATTAATCATTACATAGTAGTATGTATTTATTAATCTATTTATTTAGACCAGAGGAGCTTTACATAGTAGCATGTCGTTACTGTAAGCTTTGAAGTCGTAGGACGTCTTGTGCTGAACAAACTGCATTTTCTGATTTTCTGGAGCATTTCAAAAGTGAAATGAAGGAGTTTTGGAAAAGCTGGGTTGATTACATATATCAAGTCTAGAAGCAAGCTGAGGCAACTGAGGTCAGTTCATGCAAGAACAAGTCCTACAGAGTCCTACATCAATTTACATGACACATAAACATCAATTTGTACTGTTATGTATAAACTATACAATAAAAATGTCAGTGGCCTGAGTCCTGTACTTTGTGATAATGGCAGAGAATAGAATTCAGTATACAAAGGTAGAAATCCCCCCAGTATTTGAAGGGTTTTTGCTAAAGCTGCACAATTATTAAAGACATTGGCTACATACATAAATACATGCAATGCTAACAATAGGAACCAGGGTGTATTGAATGTGAACTGGCTTAGCCACGCCCTTCATGATCAGCAAGTCTGGTATTAGGATGTTGCAAAAGTGTGTTGAAGTTGAAAACACATGTAAGCTGTTAAATTATATCATAAAATTGATCATAAAAGTATGTAAGGCTTATTAGTTGTTTTGGTAATTTAGCTACAGTTTGTGGTGGCTTTGCCAATGTGTGTGTGTTATGTGCTGGACTATTACCTGGCAGCGTGCCACCACACACCACAATCATGCGAGAGTGTGGTATCATTCTGACCATCTACGCTTGAGAGTAGATTTCCCCAAATCCCAAAATGATTCTGCTATGGTATGTTTGCCTTGCAAAGTGTATCTGCATGTGTGCGGGGCACCCATATAACCCAGCCCCTGCCCCCCAGTGCCAGTCTGAGAAGTGGCATCAGAGACATGGCTCGTTACCCTCTAACAAGCCTCATCACTGGTCCTCATTAACACCCTGCATAGAACACAGCCACATACACCAGCCTTAATGTGCTGCACCTCTATTTCCATGATGTCCCACCCAGTCCACACACTCAAACCCTCTCTCTCTCTTTCATCTCTTAATACTCCTCTCTCTCCCTCTCTCTCCCTCTCCTGCTCTCTGTAACACTCCCTCTGGTGGTGATGGTACTGCAGATTGTAATTAAACTTCTACAGCTGCCAAGGTCACATCATTTCCAGTTCTATTGGTCGTTTTGATTCAGATTTCCAGGTTTGGGGCCTGCGGGATGTTTATGCCCTCTACACCCCACCCATGCCCCAACACACACCCATGCACACATACACGTGTCCTGTATACACAAGACACATGTACCTCTTCACCATTACACCCTCTTTGTTGATCTCCCTCCAGCTCCGGCCCATCAGGCCTCCGAGCTCAAAGCTCAAACACTAATCGCTCTGCCTCTATCGCTTTCCCTCGATATGGAAGTAAACATATGATGGATGGCATTTGCCAAAAAGAGATGGTGCTTTCATGTCTCTGAAGGTTTGGCTTAATTGCAGTGGAGAGAGGACACACAGCAGTAATGGGATAATGGTGGAGATGGACTGGACTCCGCAGCGAGGGTAATCAGATTCTCTACACTGTGCTTCTCCACAGCTTCCCGATCAGCCTAAGAAGTGTGTGTGTGTGTGTGTGTGTGTGTGTGTGTGTGTGTGTGTGTGTGTGTGTGTGTGTGTGTGTGTGTGTGTGTTTAAATTTGTTTTTGTACACTTTCAGGACATACAAATGTAGCCAGGTACAGGTGCAGGTTTTTGCTAAAGTTTGGGCGCCCCAGTTAAATGTCAGTTCTAAGTGAAAATATGAACATTTAACACACACATACTGTTTATTTGCTAAATTTAGCATAATGAGTCCGTACAAAGGTTTTGTCCATTTTTTTTTCAAGATGCAAAACTCAAATATTTATTAATATTTGTTTTTTTATTGTGTTTATTTATTATTTTTTTTATTTATTATTGCACTAAAATGTGTTCCCTCCAGAGAGTGTGTACTTATTTTCATAATCCACATATATAATGTAATGCAGTTTGGCCAGGGGTGCTCAAGCTTTTTACAAGACACACATGTGTACATTCCCAGCTGAAGCTGATGCTGATGATACAAAATTATTCTGTATGTTTTTTTAGTCCTGTTGGAAAGTATCTCAGATACATTAATGTGAAGCTGCTAGAATCAAGCATGTGTAAAAGGGGAAAAGGTGGACTGATTTCTAAAGGCACTGGGTTAATTTAGCACTTTTTTTGCTCATTACATAGTCCAATATATGTTATTTCATAGTTCTAACACATGCACTATTATTTCAAAATATGCAAAATATTTAGCCAGTATATATATATATATATATTTGTACAGTACTGGTATCTACAGTCGTCCACCTTATCAGCTCCACTGACCATATAGGTCAACTTATGGTCCTATATGATAGACTTTGATCCACCTGTTTCTCTGCACTACTTGCTTTCCCACTTTTAAAGCTTAGTGTCATTGCAGAGCTGAGGTCAGTCACGTATTAAACTACAAACTGCATCTATATTATAAATGGACGCGAGGTGGGACTAATGAACCGCTTTGTCATTTTATACAGTAATACATATGCGTTACATGTTGGACCTGAAGAAGTCCTGACGTTGTATAAAAACAAATATGTGTTTTTACTTTGCTTCTGAGGATGTGTGTAAAATACATACACGAGGCGTAGCGTTAACTCTGATTTGGCCCAGATTCCCCTGCTGTGAGTGGTGCTTCGTATCTGCATATTTTTACATAACGTGGGACCATTTTCATAAGCTGCTTGAGAAGAACTGACAGTGTTTGATGTTTAGGGATGCCGGCGATGTGCTGCTGAGATTAGGACACACAGCATGCGAGCCCTCCATTCACACTACTGCGTTTGTCCTGTTCTATAAATATGGACCATAACATAACATAACCCCATACTGTCATGTTTTACAGTTTCTCTGGATTCACCCTTTACTTTTTCGGAAAAAAGGAGCAGAGGTGTAGTTAGTAAATAACAATAACAAAAAAATATGACTATATAAAAACAGTACCTCATGGAAATAAGCAGAGAAATTAAGGTGACGGTGTAGATTCTAGGTGTTTTGTACCACATATATAACAACACCTGAATTTTTATCACATGTAAACGTGATTGTTGTTCTAACAAACGATTTTAAATGTAATTATTTCCAGGTTTGTCAACGACAGATTTTAAAGCTGTGGATACTGAATGTTAAATCAGATGTGAATGTAGCTCATTATGTAACTATAGAGGTAATTAATAAATTATGTATTTATATAACATGTGGTCATGTAAACTGTGCAAAAAAACTGTAATTACTCCATGATGAGCTTTAGGATGCGATAAGCCTAGAATTTTAAGGTGAATAACTGTCATCTACTTCAGCATCATGTTGCCTGCCATTAACTGGATCTGTTTAATATCATCTTTGGACACATCTTTTATTAAGTCTTAAATCCAGAACAATTTGTAATGACCCGTATAGTGGTGTCATCCAACTCTGTGTTTAAGTGAAGGTAGACGCCCATGTGCTGTAGGTCTTATTGCTTTGCTGGGTTATTTTTCTGTCCTGTGGTTGTCGCGGTAATTAATTATGGTAAACTCAAAGGAACCCGCTCAGCACTTTCTTCTTTAGACTTGGAAAGGTGAGGTGACTCACTTACCAATTAATGCTCTAATTGAGAGCTGAGGCTCGATGGGAGGCATTAGATTACCCTCATCTAATGACCCACAGCCTTTTTCTGTCAGCCAGGAGCCGCCCCAAAAACAACTTCCTCGCCTGCTGAGAGAGAACCTATCTGTCTGTAGCGATATTGATAAAACTGCCAAGAAAGGTCTGAAATGGGAGCTTAACGGGAGATGGGAAATGTTCTTTAAGAAGCTTTAACATTCGGTAATGTAGCAACAAGAAACTTAAAAAGATTTGCTTTCCAGAATCTCTCTCGGTTCTCTCGCCAGTGCAGAGCAGCACTGAAAATGTTCCGTCTCACGAGATTTCCTGCTCAGTATCAACCACCGCCATGATATCACGTGATATTTATGTTTTTAAAAAGGTTAACAAAGTCATACCTCCTGCATAGTATTAAACTTTACAAACATTTACAATCCTGATCTGTTCTATTTTATTTTACAAGGGGGACCTTAAATGATACTGTACAGTTTAAGCAAATAGTATTTATTGAAGGAAAATGAGTATTATTATTTTTTAAGGTAAGAAAATACAGTTTTGTTACACTATTTGTCCAAAGGTATTTTGACATTAGTGAGTTTTACTACTGCTTACCCACAGCTTGTGTAATCTGCACTAAAAAAACAATAAATGCTTTGACTTATTTAATTAAAATGTGTACTTTGGTCCTACATGACTGAAATATTTTACACCAACACAATAAGTGGCAAAAGAGAATAAATGAAAGGCAATTATTGGTTTGGTGTAATTATATTGAATTAAAGTGGAACCAATGTCCACATGTTCATCAGAAAAGCACTGCTAATTCAATGGGATATGAGTCAGTGTCGGCCTGGAACCAAACAGCAAGCATCTACTAGAGAGGTGTCACTGGAGCAGATGAACTGAGCTGGAGTAGCATTTGTGATCCAGAGCTAATCAAACATTTGATTACTAATGCCATCATCTGAATGCAACCAAATACTTATAACAATGTTATAACCCTACTCAGAAGAGTAGAGGCTATTATTGAAGCAATGGGGGACAAATTTCATATCAATACCCCTGAATTCAGAGGAAAGGCTCTGTAACCAGGTGTCCATAGTTTTAAACATACAGTGATTCTATATAGACAAAATCCATATTATCACTAGTTATAGTGGTGGAAAAAGTATGTCTTTTGGAATTTCATGGTTTTCTGCATTAATTTGTCACAAAATGTTGAATGATCTTCATCTAAGTCAAGAGTATTGACAACCATAATGTGCCTGAAATTATAACACAGAAATATCTGATCTTTTATGTCTTTACTGAGAACAACCATAACAAAAGTGGATGTGAATCCTTCAGTTAATGACCTCAAAAAAGCTCATTAGAGTCAGTTGTTAGCATACGTGGAGGCTTGTTAAGAAAATTAGTTTGGAGGTGTGGACCAGAGCTACTTTGAATGATAAACACTCATACGTTTTGAGTTTTCTCCTCAAAAGTATTGTTTCTCCAGTATAGTATTGTAGTCTACCAGATCTACAAAGGGATATACTTTGAGACTGTGGCTACTCTACCAAGAAGTGGGAACTCAAATTGACCCCAAGAGAACAACAGATTCTCATCAATGAGGTAAGAAAACAACCCAGAGTGACAGCCAAAAATGAGAAGGCATCATTGGAACTGGCTAACCTCTGTGTTCATGAGTCTACAGTAAGTACAACATTGAGCAAGCAGGTTAACTATGGCAGGACACCACAAAGGAAGCTGCTGCTTACTGTAGTGAACATTGCTCAAAAAATGCTAATGGCATGTGTCATGTTCCAGAGTTTTCTTATGATAGCAGGAAAAATGGGAAGCATTTAAAATGGCTTCATACAAGCGCTGACCATGTTTCAGGTGCATTTTTGATGTGATTGATACACTTTTCTTATTTTTTCCATTTGGTCACAACTGGCCAGTCCCTATGGATGCAGTTGTTGGAGCTGGAGTTTAACAGACGATTCTCCAGAGTCCCCATAGTAGACCTTTGACCCTGCTCCTACAGGAAGATCAGTGTGTTCAGCAGTCTCCACTGTAGCTCAGCAGAAGCTACACAAATGCACACACACAGTGGTTCATTGTGTATTATATGAACAGGCATGATCAAACACACACACACACACGCTTGCTCTTTCTTGCCCTGTGTTGTCCCTAAGGCTCACTCTCAGCTAGTTCTACCATCCACTAACCCTACTCTCCCTCTCTCATCCTACCTGCCTCTTTCTTCTTTCCTTTCCTCTAATAAGCTAAGGGACTGAGGTGTAAAGGCTGTTTTTCAGTGAGATGGGGAAAGCCTCCCTCTCTCTCTCCTTGTCCAGATGGGATGGCACGATTCAATGCCTCTGTCCACAGCTGTCGTTCCCATAAGTGAAGCTGGGCGAGCAAGAACATCTACTTCGCTAGGAAAGAATCTGGACTAGAAGTTAGAGGCCCAAGGGACCAGCACCATGGACAGCAGAAAATGTCCCTTCAGTTCACTGTTCTCTGCCAAGCAGCACGAAAAAGACCGGAGGAAGCAGCAGGCACAGTAACATCAATTAGAGCAGCCTTTCAAAATTTAATAACACCACTCTAGCCCTTATGAAATGTAGTGATTTTTGGGGGCCAAGCACTCAAAACCGGGATTAAATAGAATAAAAGCAAAAAGGCAGCCCGAAAGGGCTATTGGGTTTTGTGAACACTGCTTTGAGAGGCCTTTATTGAACATTTTTTCATGAGCATGACTATTTCAATATTGAAATTCAATATGTACATGCCGACACAGAGGCCTTACAGGCTGACTGTTGGTATTTCCTTAATTGATCATTTTTAATGTGCTGCAGAAATATCCCAGAAGAAGCCTGCCCCACTTCGTCCTGAGCCTTGCACTTTTTGATTGCTGTGGAATTATTGTTGCTGTTTATTATATTGCAAAAAATAGCATAAAGCAGTTTTAATTGTTAAAAAAATCAGCAAAAAAAATACAGCCAACGATGTTGCCGTAGCATTTTATCAGCTTGGGTGGCACACAAGCTTCCACAAAGTCTCCAGCACCTGGCAGTTTGCAGATTCAATGCAGCCAGTTTACTTGAACACCGCCTGAATAATTGCTTCCCTCTCACTGTCATCACAAAAGAAACGTTACGTGGCAAAGTCCGCTGCATTGTATTAGAAACTGCAAGTCTTTGAAAATGTCTCTCCAAAGAGCGGTGTGTGTTTTGGTGACAGTCATGTTCCTTTTCTGCTTGTTTATCATCTGCAGACTCAGTGCCCGCGCTCAAGCCAAATGACTGTGTGTGTGTGTGTGTGTGAGAGAGAGAGAGAGTGTAGAGACTGAAAGAGTGTATGTACGTGCTGTGCCCCATTCCGCCATGTCTGCGTTTTCTAAAACATTACTGATAATTGCATTTTGACTTCATTATGGGACGACCAGCAAGAGACAAAATTAGATCTGTTTATCTGATGCCCAGCAGTGTGGAAAGATTCCATTTACAAAAAGGAGAAAAAAACTGTTTCCGCTGGTGTTCTGGGTGGAGAACAGCTCTCAGCGTCAAGGGTTTGCCATAGCAGGGGAGGACAAAAAGGAGAAATTAGTGCACATGAGAGCCACATGGCAACAAGCAATTCTTACCTTCCAAAAAAGGAGAAAGAATATTGGGAGTGGCATGAAAGGAGGAGAAGGGAGTATAATGAGGACTTAAACAGAGAGTGACACTGCGAGGAATAGCCTTGTCTGTCTATCTGTCTATCTGCCTGATGGTCTCCATTAGATATGATATTTTTGTTATTTTTTCAAATAAATACATAACCACATTTTTGTGTCATTTGTTTGACTTTAGCTACTTTTAGGAAATCAGATGATGTTTCAGGTCATGTAACAAATCACACAATGTTTTTTTAGAGACTTTTACAAAGAATCCCAGCTTTTCCCAACAGTCTATCTCTCTTTTCTACTGTAGCTGGTAATAGAGGGAGTGGGGGCTCTGTATTATATACTCTCACCGCTGCTCTGACACAGACTGTTGGTGGAATGTGTTTGAAAGTGTAGCACAGGAGGGTGGAAGAAGGGAGAACAAAAGAGGAAATGATAAGAGAGGACGGAGGACTAACATACACATACAGGCCCTTAGCCAGGGAAAGTGAGAGGGCACTTTGGATTTGCCCAGCAGAGATTGATTGCAGGTGGGAAAAGGAGAGACGCTAAGCTCATCCTTCATCATTCTGAGAATCCGCTCATTAAAGACTACACCAGAGCGCTGAGCTTTAAATGATGCAGCTATTGTAAATTACTGCGCTTATTACATGTCTGTGAAACAGTACTAATCAGCCCTTGTTATATCTTAACCCATTAAGGTCAACAGGCATCATGTTTATACTGTCTATACTATAACATAATTGTATATTTGGCTACAGAGTTACTTAAAAAAATGACTTTTTCAATATTGACAGATCCCACAATCAAGAAATGATAGAAGCGATGTTGAGGCATAAAGGATGTCTTTTCTTTATGGACAATATAGTATACATTGCCTGTCCAAAAAGTCACACATATTTCTTTGGACCACCTTTGCTTTGATTATGGCACACATTCTCTGTAGCATCATGTCAGGACATTTATTTCAGTCCAGAGTTGCATTACCTTTTTTCCAAGATGATGGAAGTGTTGCAACTTCCTCTCCATCCCATCCCAAGTATTCTCAATTGGGTTAACGTCTGGTCAATCCATGTGTGAAAAATATCTCTCATGCTTCCACTACCATCTTGGAATATGTTTGTGTCATCAGGGAAGAGAAAATCCACTGGAATTACCTGGCCATTCAGTATATTCAGGTAGACAGCTGACCTCATTTTTTAGGCACATAACATCAGATCATAGCACTGCCCCCACAGGCTTGTACGGTAGGCACTAGGCATGATGGGTGCATCACTTCATGCTCATCACTCTGGAACAGGGTAAATCTGGACTCATCAGACCACATGCCCTTCTTCTATTGCTCCAGAGTCCAATCTTCATGCTCCCTAGCAAATTGGGGCATTCTTTGCGATTAGCCACACTGATCAGTGGTTTTCTTAAGGCTACACAGCCATTTAGTCCCAGTCCGTTGAGTTCCCTTCACATTGTGCTTGTGGAAATGCTTTTACTTTCACTATGGAACATAGTCCTAAATTCTGCTGTTGTTTTTTATCATTTGATTTCACCAAGTGTTTAAATAATTGCTGATCATGGTCATTCAAGATTTGTTCTGACCACATTTCTTCCACGAAGATGGTGCTTCCCCACTATCCTTTGACCCTTCTCAAACAAATGATGATATTTTCCATGACCACTCAAAAAATAACCTACTCACTCTGCATCAGTTAGGATTAAATAACTTGTTGCCAGGTTCAGTGTGTTCTTAAGCTTTGTTATCTGATCGCCTCATAAATAAGTTCATATAAAATTAATAATGTTTACTTGGCCATTTCTGGTTGAATTAAATCAATGAAGTCTGATCTCTGATGTTGCCTAGTAACCAAAGTTAAATCTGTCACTTCAGGTCTATGATGGATCAACTGTCAGTTGGAAGTGAATGACTGTCCAAACCCATACGTGTGATAGGTTTGACCTATGGCCTCTTACCATAGAAGGTCAGCCAACTCGGGCCTACCTCACAATCTCAGTCTTTGACAGACAGCTGGTTATTAAGGAGAATATGGTGTGGGCAGCTTGGAGACCACTATACTCCTTCAACATTCTGGTCAGCTGTGAACACCTGAGAGGCTCATTAGAGTAGTTAATGTTCTGGTTCCACTCTATGAGTCGGCATCCGAGAGAAGATCGAGATTCTGCCCACGCCGCATTACATCAGCCCATGACTTTCTCATAACACCCGAGGACAAATTTCATCCAAAGTTTTTTTTCTGAGTTCTGACAAACTTTTAAACAGGAACTGCACTTAAATATCTGATGTTTCCCCTTAATGTATTCTATCTTCACAAGATAATGCTTCTTATGATTATGCATGCAACTGTAGCACTGTTTTGAGGCTTTTGCACTGATAAACCTCCACCTTGTGGCCTGGTTGGCATCTCTGGAAATAAAAGGAATTTGGATTGAATGTCTTCATTTTTGTACAGATTACACTAAAGCCATTGTGCTCATGTAGGTGTGGTTGGCTTTGTTTGATAATGATGCTGGGTTTTTATGTGGTGCTAGCATGTAATATCGTCATGTTTTGTTTTTCACCTACATTTCAAAAGACTACACTCTGAAACAGCCACATTACATTCTGTGAGGTGGAATTTTTAATCTTAGGTACTGCCTAAACTAAAGCTAAACTGTAGATGATGGGTCAGGAATGCCTGTAGTAGTTGCCACAGATCAGAGGATTACATGGGCCAGCAACTTTGGTCTGAACTTGTATACAGCCTGACCTTACCTGACCCACAGTATTAAGATCAGAAAACCAACTTGCAGAGTTCATTAATAAACACATTTTAAAAACTGAATCACCTAAACATCTCCCATCCAAAAGTGGAAGTGTAAAAAGTAATCCCTTTAAATAAAGCAGGAAGGGAAAAAGCATAAGTAACTAAAGGCAAAAGTAGAACAAAGCTTGGAAGACTGAACCTTTACTTTAAATCTGAACCTTACCTGAGCCAAGTTTGAGAAGCAATGTCTGAACCAATGAATAGTTGTGTTAAGTTGTGTTTAGTTTTTCAATAAAATGTGTAAATATCGCAAAATGTCCCATAAGCAGGGTGCTGCTCTAATGCCTAAAGCCATGTAGACTGCAAGTATTCTTGTGATGTTCTCTAAAGTCACTCTTAATGAGCTTGTGATGTAAATCTTAGTATTATATAGTTCATGATGGCATTTGTGCTTTAATACAGTGGTCCCCAACCACTGGGCCACGGACCGGTACCGGGCTGTGGAGCATTTTGTACCAGGCCATACACAAAAAAGTCAAAATATGATCTCCATAGCATCTAAGTGTGTTAGAGACTCAACTTTGCCAGTATTCTGGATAAAAGTCATGGCAGAAAACCCTGAGATTGCCCCAACAGCACTGAAAACTTATTTTGAAAGGAAAGTTTATGCGTTACCATAGCGACCAGAGCACATTAGGGGCAGAGAGGAGGATGTTATTGCCGCATTTTAGGAGGACGATGCTAATAAAATTACACAATTACACAGTGGATTCACAAAAACCACAGTTTTTGTGTTGGTCGTATCTTTTTATTTTGTTGTATTTACCCGCGACACCTGGTCCGTGAAAATATTGTCTGACATTAAACCGATCCGTGGCGCAAAAATGGTTGGGGACCGCTGCTCTAATAGACATATACACAAGTGCAGAAATATTACCTTAAAGCGTTTTTTTCTACAGATTTACATGTCATTTTGTTACCAATTATGATTGCATAGTATAAGCCACACCGTTTATGTCTGCTTGATTGAATCTGACATGCATGAGAATGTACTCTCTCTCTCAATAGGTCAACGTACAAAGGTCAGATCATCCTGATTGGCATTTAGATTCACTATGATGAAAGAAGCACTAAAGCCTCTCTATAATAATTTTGCTCTTTTCCTGAATTAATATTTAGTGGTATAGGGTCTCTTCTGGTGAAATATGAAGCCAAATAGGTGAATTGCTTCTTAATGGCAATATTGTGTTGTAGCACCTGAGGCCTTTGTTTGTCATTAGCAGGGAAAATACAATATGCACTGGTGTAGAGAATGGATTAGAGTGATTGATAAGGTTTTTCAGGAATCCATCTATCCACAGATGATGTCATTTCAAATTGATATAGTGGCTGTTTCCGCATGGTTAGTCAGGGCGTGAGCTGGTTTGTGTGTAGGCTATATGTGTGTGATTTGAAGTTTTGTCTTGCAGCTCTTAGGTGAAGGCCGTAGTGCTTGTTGGTGCATTCCATGCTATGTGTAACACTGCAGTGTATAAACTATTCATTGTTAAAGAGGTCTTTCATCAGAGGCTATTGAAGGTTGTGCAAAGTCTGTGAATGTCTGCGGGTGGGTTAGAAGTTGAACATTTGTCTTATTGCTCTTGGGCGAAGGTCAGATAGTTTGCTGAGTTTTAGATGTGGTTTGCATTAGAGGTGCACTGAGAATAATACAGCAAGAGAAATCTTGCGTTTGAAAGACTCTCTCACTTTATCTCTCTCTCTCTATCTCTATCTCTCTCTCTCTCTCTCTCTCTCTCTCTCTCTCTCTCTCTCTCTCTCTCTCTGTGTGTGTGTGTGTGTGTGTGTG
>JBBIGC010000024.1:9116663-9128261 GCA_037576955.1 Lepidarchus adonis
GTGTGTGTGTGTGTGTGTGTGTGTGTGTGTGTGTGTGTGTGTGTGTGTGTGTGTGTGTGTGTGTGTGTGTACAGAGGTTATGTGTGAAGTGAACCCAGTCAAGTGCAATCAAGATCATGTATATGTCTGAGCAACATTGGTAACTACTAGCAGGTGGGAGAATCACACTGGGGTCGGTAAATGGTTCAGGTCTCATGGCAATGTATTTATTACACCCCTTATTTCATTTTTATGCAAATGTACATCTACATTTACATATGATAAATTACAGAAGCATTATGCAACTTTTTGTCTGCCGTTTTACGTTCTTTCCCTGAAGTCCACATTTGTGTGGGTTTATAGACCAGAAACATGTCCCACATTTAAATAACCTCTGATTGGCTTTTAAAAATATTATTATTATTATTAATAATAATATATATATAATATATATATTATATAATATATAATAATAATAATAATAATAATAATAATAAACAATCTGTCACTTGCACTATTAGATTATTGCCCCAGGATTATTCTCTTGAAAGCTTTCACTTTTCAAAGTCAGGCTGAAGAGCAGCTGTTCTCAGTACAGAGCTAGAGGTAGATGGACAAGACTAAATCTAGATACTAACAGCATTGATATACAAACATTTGTGTATGTGTGTTTAACAGCAAGTCATAAATGAAGCACATCAAGCACATTTTGCCAAAAATAAATTGACAGCTGCGTCGGCTATATGAATTTAATAATCTAATATTTCATTTTCAAATAAAAGAGACATTGTTCAGTTAATAACTTCTTAACCGACAAGCGTCTGTTGCATAGTTAGCAGGAACTAATGATGCAAAATAAAATCACATCACTGGCATGTTTTCTTTCTTTTTTGTTCGTGTATGAAAGGAATTTTTTCACATGTTCAGTTCTGCACTTGAACAATGAAAGCACAGGAACAGTGAGAAGACATGTAAAACACAGACACATAAGACATTCAGTATCCAAATCAATATGTTGTGAAAGTGACTATTTGTCAGTGTGAACAAACTAAATCACCATAGAATGTGACCTCTGCCTTTAGCCCATCGCACGTGGAGCTGCTATCAACAGCGGCTGGGGAGCAGCTTCCTTCATTAACTGTACTTCAGTGGTGCCAGTCTGGGACTTGAACCTTCTGATCCCTAACCACTAGGCCACTGCCCCCTACTACGACTTTTTCACTTTACTGCATCCCTCTGTTTTTAATGCAGCCTGCTCTTTCTCTCAGGTTGTACCCTTTTCATTTAGAGTGTCCCTAATACAATACACCCCTGGCCTGTATCTCATCGCTGAATGGGTGGATGAATGTTAATTTGACATCATTCAATTGGAACTAGGGTCCACAAGATCCAACTTGCAACTGCTGTGCGCAAGTGATCATTTAGCACTGAAGCGTGTACAACAATGCAGCCAAAAAGAAAGAGTTGTTGTGTGAGAGACTTACAGTGTTAACAGTGAATTCGTACCTTCAGCATGTTTCTTCCATTCTGCTTCTGTTTCCATTCTCCATTCCGTGTGTGTAAAAGATTGATGGTGTGGGCCAGCCTCCAAAAAGCTACATGTGGATATATATCTCACCACTCACTCCCATGAGACTGAATCCTATTGTCGCACTTTTTCTGTGGAGGACAGAAGGGCTGTGAGCTATAGCAATGTGCTCTCATTTTCATACACATTTTTGAGAGGTTTTGTGGCAATGGCAACAACAAAGCATTGAGTTCTGCCCCTTTTTCTCTCCCTCTCTCATTCTGCTCACACCCGCACACACACACACACACACACACATACACACACACTCCATCTCTCCCTAGCTTCACTCCCTCCTCTCTGCTCCATTGTTGCTCTCTCTGTCTCTCTCTCCGCTTGTCAGAGTGGCAGTGCGTCTCTGGGCGGAGGGTTTTTCTTTGTGAGTGCTGGCAGCCGGGCCTGCACCAGGGTAATGAGGACGGATGCCCGCGCGTGGGTAGAGCAGCCTGCTTTGTAGCATCTCACCAGCAACAATACCAAGGTTCCAGAGAAGCAGGCGAGCCAAGACATCGCCCGCATGGCAAATAGATACCCGGGCCAAGAAAGCGACAGTTTGAGGCGAGACAGTTTGTCTCTGAATTAGGCCCTAATGAGTTCACTTCTTCTGTTTCCCCGCCAGGGTTTGTAAAAAGGAAGGTGTGCCATTGAGTCTGTCATGGAAACAAGTTTCGCCATCTGACAACAATGCAGCAAAGCTGGCATATTGGTCATTTATTATGCTGCCTCACTATATTCACACATAATATTCACTAATATAAAAATACAGCATCCTCTACCTGTAGTTTGACATTGGCGGCACAACAAATGATAAGCAGATGCAGCAGCTACACAATAAGAAACGCTATCTCTATCTGCAAAAGTAATATGAATGGATTAAGGTCGTCTTCTCCAGCTGAATAAAAAAAAGAATACAATATTCATTTATTTGTGCAATAACAAGACTAGAAATAGAATTTCATGAACTATTCTTGTTGGGCACACAGTTACCAAGGGGAGAAATATTTAAAATAACAGCAGTTTCATGCTGAGTCCAAATGAGACTGAAATACCAACAGTTTTCTGATTGACACATTTAAATTTCAGGGTAATTGTGATAAGATAAAATCCATTTGATGAGGGATGTTAGAGGGATACCATCTCCCAGTCTAAAAAGTGGTTGGATAATATTACCTATGTTATGAATTATTAATTTAATGGCATCCATAGTTTGCAGACTTACACACAATGGGTGTTGTTCCACTGCACAAAATAATTTTGCCCCAAAAACGTATCCTGTTTTTTTTCCCATCAACCATCTGCCCAGGTTTCTGTTACCAAACTGTTTCTTGTTATCAAAGAACCTGTTGTGAGAATGTGTTGCTTTAGACTTACAGGTGAAATGTATTGATAATTTAGAATATTCTCCACTCTTCAAGGTAAAGATGAAGTCACCAGTACTATTATCTGACCACTACATGCACCTGGTTATGTTGATATGTCAATTGACTATTATGACATTAATGCCTGATGAAGTGAAAGTGGCAAGGGCAAGATCCTAACCACTAGTCCACCACTGCAATGTCTGTTAGAAACAATTAGTGCTGAGGAATGCTAATCAGGATGCTAATGCTAACAGTAGTTGCATTTGTCTTGCATTCATAGAACAAGTGTTCATACTCATAATTTTATATTCAGGGGAAAAAAACTGCTACTAATGAGAAGGGAATTAAAAACATTGAAGCCTCACTTGAATTTTTGTGAATCTGTGTACATGTAGACATTTGAACACAGACATTTTATTTTAAGCAATAAGCTAACAGCTAATTAGCCTTATTATCTTAGATGTTTTAGTTCAGGGGTTCCCAGCTTTGCCTCTGGAGAGATCCACATCAGTTACATCACTGTGTTTGAGGTTTTATGGCAGGTGAGTGGCAACAAATTACTAAAATTTTTGTGAAGCTCATTTATTATGTAGCATATGCTCTTGCTTCCACAAACAGCATCTTCTCTACTAATGATCCCGCTGTAATGTCAAGATTTTGGACTAATTTTATGTGGAGGCTGAAGTTAGCATTTTTAAGTTCCACCTTTAATTGTGTGATGCCCACACAGAACAGTTACTGCCCATTTATGTGGAACAGAAACGTTCGACTACAGCTTTGTATATTTCTCACACTTAAGTACCAGGATCAAAAGGACATTACTCACATGTCTCAGTTGTACAAGTTGCTTTTAAGTTGATGAGAGATGAGTTTTGCAGGTTACAGCTCCAACACACATGCACAACCATACTATTTCTCAAAACCAGGCTAATCGGAATCAAAACTTTATTATCCCAGAGGAAATTGCTTGTGCAGCGACTGCACATAGAGACAATACAGATATAAAATAACATAAAGTGAGGAAAGCGCTACAGTAGCTAAGTAAGTAAGATAAAAAATACAAAGGTATGGTATAACTAGGGTGAAATAAGTAGAATAAAAGAAAAACAATATATGAATACTGTAAAATAACAGAGTAAATAATAACTAATTACTCTTCTGTAGCAAAATATGCATGATGCTACTGTTTGGTTGGCTAAGTTGTTAAGTAAGCCACATTTACTTTTAAATATATTCAGATTTCCAAAAATATTTTGTGTACAACTGTGAAGAAATTGTGTAAACGCACAATTTCAGACCTGCAGTCTGGGACACAGAAACTGTATTAGCTAATGTCAACAGGTGGATTAGCATTGCTCAGCCTGCTTGTTTAAATCACTGTCACACTTGCCTGGATCCCTGCTGAGCTGTGTGGTTAATGACACTGTATGAAATCAGAGAACTCAAGAAAATGGACAAAAGTGCATTGCCTAGCTGAAAACAGAGTTAGCAGCCATGTCCGTTCTGTTTCTCTTATCTATAGACAGGCCTAGTTAAAGCGCTTCCATATTTGACAACTCGTGGTTAGGATTGGGGTCAACACAACTTGACAAAACGTGTGGGTAAGGTAATAGTTTTCTGCTTTCAAGGGACCTAGACGGTAAGATGGTAGTCGCGGTCCTCCTTGTTCTCTGGGTGCGTGGAAACGGTTGCGGTACTCCGGTCGCGAGCACATTTTTTCGGGACTTTTAAGTGAGGGGCGCGCGCGCAGGAGGAGCCTGTATTCAAATGTCCGTGAAGAGCGCGCGAGGAGCTCACCTCTCTCTCTCTCTCTCTCTCTCTCTCTCTCTCTCTCTCTCTCTCTCTCTCTCTCTCTCGCGTTTCCTCCCTCCCTCCCTCCTCGACGCCGCTCCTTCCCGCTGAAGGGGTCTATTCTCCATCCTTCGGCGAGCAGCGCTAATACACTCCAGTCGGGTGGTTTAAGAAGAAAAATAACACGTAGCGAAATAAATTGGCGCGAGGCGGGAGATCTGTTCGTGCGCGCGCGGTGTTTTTGTTTCGTGTGTGTGGTGGTTGTTTTAAACGAACGGAGAGAAGCTGAAGGAATGTAGGAGCGTTGGTGGCGCGGAGAGGACCTCAGCATGGAGAAACGGAAAGGTGAGCACTGCTCGTTCTTGCTGGTGGGGTTGGGGAAAGGTGTGGGCTTCTGCGGAAGGTGGGGAGCGCTGTCCAGCAGAGCAGAGCGGGAGAGCGGGTGTTCTGTCCCCGGAGCGGACGCCTGAAGTTGGCCGACACAGTGTGTATCACTTCGCTCCCGGTGTCCTTCATGTTTTATCACCGCGTTTCTCTCGCTCCTGACAGAAGTGCAATACTGTGCAAAAGTCTTGAGAAAATCATATTTGTAAGTTTATTTCTTCCAACAAAACATAATCTTAGTGTAATTGTAAATAACAGTAACACAGTAAACACAGACTTTGTGTCAATTTGTTGGCTTAACCATGTCCAGACCTCACCTCATGAAAGCCCAGTGTTTTAACAGAGCTGGATCTCTGAGATCTCCTCACAGCTTCCAGACCAAGTGATGGGGCTCACCATAGCACCTGAATGTGTCTGAGAACTACAAACAGTCATTACTTCTCCTCATCTGAGATGTTGATTATGTCAGTAGACCCTCCCAGATGTGAAGTTTACTTACATCTTGATTGCAATCAAAGTTTGAAGCTCCAGTAGTGTAATTACACACGACAGACCAAACAAATAATTCTGGCTTTATGTTCTGCTGCTTCATCTGAACAGATCAGTTATATTTCTGTCTTCTGCAGATTCTACTGCCATCTTAAACATGGCATATTCCTGCAGGTTCTTCCTTGGAAAGGTGTAGTAGAATGTGCTGTTCTGCTTTGTTCGTGCTTGTTCTATAGCCGTGTGCATTTATTCCATTTGGGAGCGATTGGTTTCATGCACCTTCTGTCCCTGACTTGTAATTCTAAGACCACGCATGTGGTCATCAGACTTGGTAATGGTTGGGCACTCTTGCTGTCCCACTGGCATCATCTGGCAGCCTTCGGCTTTCAGAGATGCTCTCATAGTCCCCTTATCACTCGTTCTCTTCCCTCTCTCTCCCTCTCCCGGCGCTCCGACTGTCATTTTTGCTGCTGTCGATTGGAGGTGTGTGAGAGATGGAACCCATTTGCTGCGTTACCCTTCCTCGCTTCTCTGGCCTAATGGTCCGTGTCTCAAAGGTCCACTCCATCATCACTAATTGACAATGAGTTTAGGCTGACCTAACTTTAGGCTCTCTCTCTCGTGGCACAAAGTCATTTCCAGCTTCACCCATTTTTTTTTATTGCGGCTTTTCGCCGAGCTTTAATAAAGTTGGGGTCAGGAAGGTCCCTGTTTAAATGAACAAGGCGACAGGTGCTTTAATTTTGAGAGAATTTATACCAGCTGATCGTCCATTTGTTAATCTCTTAGCACAGTGGTCTTTGCTTTCTGGGCTTAGGCTTAGAGAATGCCTTTTTACGGGTATAGGCAATGGCTTTGAACAGGAGCATGAGGGTGATATAGAGCACATGGCAGTCATTTCCCATTTAGTTATTATTTGAGATGAAATGGGTTAAGCTTTATATTTTCTCTGATTTAAAAAGTGTACAGAGTTGTCTATTCTGGTGCTTCCTATTGTAATGGAAATTGACATCATTTCCTCAATCATTCTAATTATGAGCCTTATAGAATAGGATTCCCTTCATCTACAGAACAAAACATATTTCATTAAAATATTCACATTCATAAGTTTCTTGAGAAGCCCACTGCTTTCTTTGTGTCTTTGTTTCTTTCAACATTTTACATCAAGCACTTTGTTCTTTTCTTTTTGAGTGCTCCTTCTGCAGAAATGCTGTATGTCAAGTGTATTTGGGGGGAATGGATTCTAATAATTTTTCATAGTAGACATGCATTTTACGTTACTGGATGTGCAGTGTGCAGCTCTATTGTACGTATGTGATGAGAGGTTCATTTCCCAGTATTGCGCTTATTGTGTGGTTGTGTTATTGTGTTAATGTGTCTGTGTGTGTACGCTCCCTAGCTGAAGACGGGTTGCATCACTCACGGCCCTGCTGCTCTGTAGGGGGAGCTATGCTGAACAACAGTGCGCTGAGTTCTCCTCGGGGTCAGATGATGCAAAGCTCCGCCGTGTTTGCCTCAGTGCAGTGTAGCTGAAGCCCCTGCTGGGCTTAGGCCCAGGTCTAGGCTGCATGTCACCCATCACAGCCCCCACGCAGGCTCACCCTGCCCACCGGCCCGATCCACACTAATGACCAGAGACAGGCTCTCCCCAGGGCCCTTCACACCGCCCCTGGACACTGACACACACAGCTGTCACGCGTGTCAGCCCTGACTGACATCTGCCTCCCAGCTCCGGGACCTAAACTGGCCTCAACTCTGTTAGATTAGGCAGAAGTGATTTTAATAATTCATTGTATCGATAGTGCTGGTTTGTTTGTGTGGGTTATTTTATGTCAAGGAGTGTAGTTCTCACTCGGGTGCTTGTGTATGCACACCATGGTTCTGACTCTGTAGAAAAAAGCATTTTTCTTCTCTCCACTTTGTGGTCAGAGCTAGGTTTAAGGTTAGGCTTCATGACATTGTATAAAAACCAGTGTGTATGTGCACCTTGCAATGTTTGCATAAAGGAATAACTGAGTTGCCGTTTTCCCCTCCTCCGTGCCATGTGCAACGCTTGTGGACATTCTCATTTTCCACATAATAAATAAACTCTGCAGCAGTGCTCTGTATTTTCAGAAAGAGCTACTTTACCAGTGATGCCAGGTCGCTGGTAATCACCTCCTCCAAGGCCGTTGACTCATAACCTCATGACCGTTAAGTTATACTATAGAGTAAAAAAAAACCTCACAACATGGTGTGTCTGTGACCAAATCTAGTACTCCTACTTCAAAGGCTCCAGTTAAATTTAGTAATCCCCACTTTTGGATTGGGAGTGCCTCTCCATCTGCGATACGCGCCAAAATAAACTGCTTTAGAAAAAATGTTAGCGTCATAGACAATAAAAGAGGAGAGTCTAATAACTCGTTCAGTTGTGCCGGTGATTTTGCAGTGAGAGTGCCGACGAAGATAACAGGGTGAAATTGGATTGGAGGAATCGAGTGTTGTTATGCAAGGGTTGCGTTCTCATTGGTTCACAGATGAAACCCATTCCTCTTTTCTTTGATCCTGGAAAGGCCGAGGAGTTCTTAAGAATCCGCACAGGAGAAGGAGTAAGGGAGGATGCAAATGAGAAAGAGATGGGATGTTACTTTTGAGAACGAGAAAATGTGATGAAGGAGGGGTAAGAAAAAGTAGGACACTTCTGTTTCTTTTTTGACACCAGTATAAAAATAGTGTCTGTTCGGTGTATCAGACTTCAAAAGGCAGTGGCTTGAGCAAGAAGTAATTCATACGCTCAGGCATATATTAAGAGCCAACAGATGATGAGAGCAGACGTAAGTGGTGCTTTGTGCTGTTGAGAGCAGACTCAGCAATTCAAGGAAGCTCCATTCAAACTGGAACTCTGCAGATTGACAGATAAGTCATGATATTGGTGTTGGTCTTAAGCAAAACTGAATTCATTTAGAAGAAAAAGATCAGTAACAGCTTGATTTCATATCTGAGGAGCCATGCAAACTGGATTCACCAGACAAAATCTAGTGTAAGAATAATAACAAAAGGTGTTTGCTCCTCTTCTGCTGCACTCTTTCAGACTATAATTGACTGGCTTGCAGTGCAGTAACCTTATGCCCCAAAACTGTTGTGCTTTTCCCTAAAATAGTGAGTTTCTCCTGCAGTGAACTAGCTCTGGGACCTTTTAAACCAGGGGGTCAAATCTCTTTGACATCAGTGTCATATGACATTTTGGGACATTCATGTCACACTGAAAAATGTCAGTTTTAGAAAAAAAGTGTAACGCTCAGTATGTTGGCTGGAAGTGAGCTTTACTTTTATGCTCATTAAAATGCATGTGAACGTCACAATTCATGAGAATCACAGGAAATCGAGTCCCTCCGCTTCTCAGAGTCATAGATCCTTGAAATGGCTGAAGGGATGAAGCCCACATGTTTGCAGGGGCGATGTTTCCACACAAACGGCTCAGTTATTTTAACGCCACGTATACGCTATTATCACCCAGGGAACTGGAATGGGGCTGAGGATGGTGTGGCGAGAGCAGACACGGGGCATTTAGGAACAGGAAGTCGTCCCCTGAGAGTACACTGAAGACCCTGGTGGGAACTCTACTGTCAGCAAACGGGAGCTGTGTTAAGAGCCTGTTAGCTGCAGAGAAGAAACGGGTCTGAGTGGAGAAAGAGTTGGAAGGGGGTGGGAGGAGGTGGAAGGAAACACAGATGGGCTGAGGCAGACGGAGGGATGAAAAGGTAGCTCCTGCACCTGTTCTCTGCCAGCGATTTTCAGGGTGGCACCAGCTCGCTCTCTTTTGGCACTTGACATCAATTAAGCGTTAGGTGTGGATTGATTTGTGGTTTGCTTGTCAATCAGTATCAAGCTAGCATCGTTTATTTGATAAGTGGTTGCGACCACGATGAAATGCGCTGGGTTGAGCACTATTGATTTCATTAAAAATGCTCTGCCAGTGCCCTTTTAGTGTAATAGATTTCATTTGTTTGAGCGAAGGCCTGTTAGAGAAAGCAAGATGGAAGAAGAACTCTCTGTTCTTACTTCAAGTCATACATGTAATGTTCGTCAGGTCTAACTGTAAGCCAATGGGTGAAGTCAAAATTGCAGTAGAATTCCATGTCCCATGGTTTTACTTGGCTTGCTGCGAGTGCGGTATATTCCTGTCTGAAACATAGATTGAAATTGATATTAGTTGATGTCAATGGTGTGGTAATGCAATTAGCTCTGACTAATTCCCTGGCTCTTAACTGTCTCGATTTCAGCATCATGCCAATGTGTCTCTGCCAGAGTGCCCCCCCCCCCCCCGACTCCCCTTGTCCATCCCTCTCTCTCTCTCCCTCTCTCCCAGTGGTCCTCTTTGCCTTTGCTTGTTATTTTGGCGAACAGCGACATGATAAATCTCTGCAAATGTCACAGACCAAAATCGTGTGTACACACAGCCGCAGCAGGACACCAGAAGAAGGGAGGAAGAGGCGGACGCTGGTCAAGCGGGTGGGTAGTAGACGATAAAAAACAACATCCGGTCAGCGGACACTAGTGAGCGCCAAGAGCTGGAAGCAGAAGATAGCAAAGGGAGAGATGATAAATGATATTTGGGGAGTGAGATGGAGGAGAGGTGGGGGGATAAGGACTGGAGTGAGCTGGACTAGCATGAGCGCTGCTGTTTGTCTGTGTTAATGCAGGGAGAGCAGCAAAGCCACTTGAGAGGATCAGACCTGCAAGGGAGTAAAGAGGCTGCTGCTCTCTGCCAAAAATCAGCCTCACACACACACGCACACACACACACATGCTTAGTCTGTTTTATCTCTTTTTTTTATCTTTCTGATCCAACTCTTGTAATTAACTTGCATAGCACTTTTTGGAGGCATTGAATTTTATAGTAGTTATGGACTAATAAACTCTAGAAAGAATGACAGAATATTAATTCTATAGGTCAAGATGTAAACTGCAAGGAAGGAAATGTTTTTGCAATGTGTTATTATATTTTCCACTATCTAGACTCTAATGTTATATCACTTTCCGGGTGTGTGTTCTAACTGCCTCAGATGGGTTCAATGCAGAAACAAATTTCTCCTCTGTTTTTTTTTAATGTAAACTAACAATTATGTATATAATCAAATTAAAGTTTACATTTAAAGTTTAAAATTAATATTTATAATTAAATAATTAAGTCTGATTCTTTTGATTCATTTGAGAAAGCATTTAGCCAAGGAGAACGTTCAATATTTAACATAATACATATTTTATTTATCAAAAAATATATAATCCCAGGAAATGTAACCAGTATGAAAGGTACAGAAACAATAAAGGAGCAAATAATTGTTACTCTAATCAAACAAAACTTTCCAGTTTGTGTCCATGTGGTTGGTAACACTACAATAAAACCTAATGTCTAATCATAATAACCTTACTTACTAGTTCAGCTACAAGACCGTGTCTGTAACACACCAGGATAGCACATGATGTTTCACAAAAAACTTTTTACTTATACAAACAAACCTATTCACACATGTGAAGTGACCTTGGGTATGAGAATGGTGCTACATACATTTTTATAATAATAATAATAATAACAATAATAATAATAATAATAATAATGATAATGATTATTATTATTATTATTATTATTATTATTATTATAAAACTTAGAACATGATTTTAGATGTTACTGATTACCTGCTGTCTCTTTAAAAAAAACTTTATACAAATAATATTAATAATAATAATAAAACTAAAAAAACTTTTTTATTACCTTAATTATCTTAGCTACAAGGCTGGACACCTGACATGGATGTGCCCATGTATATCTGTGTACACATTTTAAAGGACTATATCTTTTAATGTGTTGAAGTGAACTGTAATACTGTATTTAGATATTCTGGGCACATGGCCGTCAGCTCTGCACTGCGGTCTTCAGTAACACTTTATCAGTGTTTGCTTTTAGGGCTTTTTTTTAATATAACTTATGACACTTCTCATCTCAAAAACCACGGTTTACATTTGTTGTTTCTTTTGTTACCATTGTAC
>JBBIGC010000024.1:9201630-9217088 GCA_037576955.1 Lepidarchus adonis
TGTTGGGGTGTGTGAGGTCTTTGATGATCTTGGTTGCTCTGGATCTGCATCGTTGGTTGTAGATGTTCTGCAGGGAGAGTAGCCCAGAACCAATGATGCGTTCGGCTGTGCGTACAACCTATATACCTATTTAGAAATCACAGTAGGAAAAACACCTGATTGTGGAATGATTTCCACGTAATCACAAGTATGTCTGTCTGTCTGTCTGTTTGTGTCTTAGTTTTTCTTTCTGTCTGTGATTCTTGCCGTTATTAACCAATTAACATTGGGTGTTGTTTACAGCCCATTCATAATTAGTCAGTCTTCCTTTATATGACTCTAACAACAGTGCAGGGATGTACGTTTTCACAATAAAAACAGCATATATTGTCATTCAAAACAAAGCATGATATTTATTTTTAGACCTAAAATTCTATTCCTATATGCATATATTCACATTCTTATTTCTTTTTAACCTTGTGTCTCTGTAGTTGTGAAAGGAACTCACCCTTTAGCAGCATATCTGGCTAATATTAGTTTTACTGTTCCTTTGAATGAGGTTGTGTTTGTGGTTTTGGGCATGGGGATCTGAACTCACAGCAGTGTAAAAGGGCAAGCACTCCCCGGAGCGTCTCTCTAATCGCCTGTAACTTGCTCTCTCCATCTGTCTTTGTGGAAATTATTTTCAGTGCTTTGAACAGCTGCACAAAACTAGATTGTTTTCACATTATATAGATGACACATGCTGCGTTTCTCTGCCATATTTAATTTGTGTTATTAAATGAGACTGCAGTCAGTGGGGATTCTTTATTGAAAATCTTCCCATGGATCTAAGAGCTCTTCAAGTGCATTTCTAACCATTTATTCATGGGTCTTGCTCTCTCCTTTCCCCTTCCTGTTCTCAGGTTCTCCATGAACAGGTAGAAATCCCAGGCACCAGCCTAAACCTGTGCTACCTGAGCTCCAGGGCCTCAGGCTACCGGGCCCTGCTCAAAGTGACCATGACCCCTGCCCTGGTACCTCTCAGCCTGGCCAAAGTGCATCTGATGGTGGCTGTTGAGGGCCATCTTTTCCAGAAATGGTTCCACGCCTCACCTAACCTGGCATACACTTACATCTGGGACAAGACGGATGCTTACAGGCAAAGAGTGTATGGTCTAGCTGAGGCTGTAGGTGAGTGCATTGACCTCTGTCCTTAGAGCATGTTATCAGGGTTTTATATGGCGTCACATTCATGCCAAAACTAGAGCGCACAAAATCGCTTGCCACAAAAAAATCGCAGGCGTAAATTTCAAAGTCGCGCGTGCAAATGTAAAACTCAAGAGCACAAAATGAAGAATCGCGTTGTGGTAATGTTGCGCGCGAACTGTATTTTTCCTCTCGCGAACGTCTTTTTTTCCTCTCGAAGATCAGATTACCGACGAGCAGCTTTTTTGCTCAAGTGAAACGCGCGTGGTTTGAAAGGGGGTGGGTTTTGGCAGTTTGGAGCCAGGGCTTGGACAGTTTCTGTCTACAAATCCTATTGGCCAATGGATCCTGGTCTTGTGATTGGCTAAAGAAAGTTATAATGACAAACCATTATAAGATTTGTGAGCGAGTGACAAAGGCGTAGGTTGCTTTATCACTGATTGCGTGCTTATTAGAAGTGTAAGACCGAACTATGAAATAATAATATTATGTCGATTAACCTATCTGTCGCCGTTCCTCTTCTTCCGCCATCTTTGTTTTTTCTGTGGGAACTTTCTTTATTATTTTAAATATTATTATTTCATAGTTAGGTTTACACTTCTCATAAGCAGCAATCAGTGATAAAGCAACCGACGCCTTTGTCACTCGCTCACAAATGTTATAATGGTTTGTCATTATAACTTTCTTTAGCCAATCACAAGACCAGGATCCATCCGCTAATAGGATTCGTAGACAGAAACTGTCAAAGTCCCGCCTCCAAACTGCTAACCCCACCCCCTTTCAAACTTCGCACGCAGACAGCTCACTTGAGCAAAAAAGCTTGTCGTCGGTAATCTGATCTTCGAGAGGAAAAGAGACGTTCGCGAGAGGAAAAATACAGTTCGCGCGCAACATTACCACAACCGCTTTGAAATTTACGCCTGCAATTTTTTTGCTGCAAGCAATTTTGCACGCTCTAGTTTTGGCATTGATGTGATGCCACAGTATTAGTCCAAATTTGATGGTTTGCTGTGGGTTAAATTTCCGTGTTTAAAGTGCACAGTGAACAGCAGTTGTATGACATCTGCACTGGCACTATTTATGTGAAGCCTGGAGCTCTGTATAAGAACTATAAGTGTGGGAATATTGTGAGTACTGTTAGTGTTGTTTTTTTCACCACATCACCTCAAAGTTAAAGGAAACTCCTCATGTCTATTCTGACCTATTGGAGCGGAATTGTGCTTTAATAAGTCAGTAAGTTGCCTAATCCAAGGCCAGTGATGAAATGCTAAATTAATTCAGTGTTGTGTGTTTGTGTTTATTTATTTGTTTTTGTTTTTTGCCTTTCTTTCTCCCTCTCTGTATAGTCTCTGTGGGATATGAGTATGAGACTTGTCCCAGTCAAATTCTATGGGAGAAGAGAACAGCAGTGCTCCAGGGCTATGAGCTCAGCCCCTCTAACCTTGGGGGATGGTCACTGGACAAACATCACACACTCAATATTCGCCATGGTGAGCTACACACAAATGCATGCTAGCTGGTTTAAACCCAGGGGTGCACCTTAGAACTTATAATATTGTAAGACATGTTAGTATGCTGTTTCTAATTAAAATAAAACCTTATCCCACATCAATCTCAGTAACTTTTGTTCTTAATTATCAGTGTGCACAACAACAGAACCATTCTTATTTATTGTCACTACCCTGTGCAATGACCAGAGCAACTTTATGGACACTTTTGCTCATGGTCCTAGTGACCCTTTGTAGAAAGTATATGGACATGTATCCGCTGTTATACAAAAAAATCTCTGCTACCCAGCATCTCTGTATAAATTAAGCCTATATTCAACGTATATATATTGTTTCTTTATTATGTATGATCATTTCCATTAATGCAGTATGGTTTTATTCACCCATACATTGACCTTTAAACATTGCAAATACGCTTGACATTTAATCTAAAAGAAATGACGTATCACTGCATGACTCCCCATACAGAATTATGTCTGTAGTGACGCACAACATTGACACCCACATAGGTGCTGATATGAAAAGCCACAGTGTTGGTCAGTGCACTTTTTAAGACTGTATTGTGCCATGATAAAATTGTGCGTCATTGTGCTGCCTCTTTACACACATACTGTGTACACACCTTCTGTGACAAAAACACATGCACTTGCTCTCACACTCTTTCACATGATCATGCTTCTGAGTGGTATGTCTTTACACTTAATCATTTACATTATCATTGAAACTGCATAATCTAAGTTTATTCTTGGTCAATACTAAAACAGACCAGAAAGAACTGTTTTAGTTATATATACATACAAGCCCCATTTGCAGAAAAGTTTGTCTATTTTTTTTTTAATACAACAAAAACACAAATGTTATTTCACATTAACCTTTAATTAACAAGCAAAGGAATAAAGACATTTTTTTTTAGTATTACTGACCAACTGATTTGTTTAAAATTTGTTCTTTTTTTCTTTTCTATCTGTTCTTACTCTTCTGAGCCTTGGTTACTTTCAAGGTTTCTTCCTACATTTTAGGGATTTTTCCTAGCCTCTGTTGCCTTTGGCTTGCTCATTGGGGACTCGGACCCGGATTCTTTAAATATAGTAAATTCTATAAAGCTGCTTTGTGACAAAGTCAATTATAAAATGCACTATACAAATAAAATTGACTTGACTTAACAGAAATAAGGTGTGTGACGCTCAGAGTTGGCATATGTATATAGTACGTCATGCAAACAACACTGCCAGCTAAACAACAGAGGACATGCTAATTGCTTTGCTGGTTCTTTCACAAATGTATTTACAGTGGCTAGAGCATGAGAAAGAAGGCGGCACACAGTACTGTTATTTTTCTTTGTCTCCGTTTGCAACCAGAACAGGAGAAAATGGACACAAACTACCATTTGTGTGTATCCCTCCAAAAATGGGTTGCCTTGGCATTGTGGAAAGTCACTACTGACTTTGAACTACTTAAATTGTTCTGTTTTTTGTAAGAATTTTGGCAAAAGACTTAGCTTAGGACAATGAAGCCATAAAATGGTGTAATTGTGAATATAATATAAATTTTTTATATACATTTCTTGAGTGAGATTTCTTGTTGTGGGCCTGATTTTCCAGTGTTGTGTTAAAAATAATAATGGACAGTACAGCTGTTTGCTTTTAGGCAAAATTCAAATTGTATAGTAGTCAAGCAGAGATAGTAGTAAAAGTAAATATATAGTACAAAAATTTACTGTCAAATGTATTTTGTTTGCTTTTATTGATAGCTTACATTTTAAAAAATAAAGTAATAAATCTAATCAAAACACTGAACACCAAATATAGTACTTACCCAACAAACAAATATCTTGATCGTCAAATGTTTGTGTCCAGCCCTAATATATATAATATTTACTTTAAAGTCTGTGTAACACTATTATCCACTAACTGAAAACTGTTGCAATTGAAACCAAAGCTGAACGTTCAACATAATTATCTTTTAGTACAACATCCTACACATTACGTTTCTGCACCTGTTGGTTGTGATATATTTTATGCAGTTAAATACTGTTTTGTTAATGATGCTACAGAACACCTGCAGAGTTTTCATTAGTGAGAAATGTAAGACACTGTTTTCCATTCCTGTTTGATTTGAGAATTATTTGCACTATACAATTACTGAGCCATTTCCCTTAGGTCAATCATTCTGTTTGACATGCTCTGAACACTATTTCTAAGTAGCTTTTGATACATAGGAAATTTGTCTAATAAAAATTTTAATAACTGTCTCCTTCATGCATTGTTTATAATAAAATTCATGAATATGAAATTAATGAGCAGTGAAACATTCAATAGAGTGGCTGCTGGCATCTTTAAATTAGAAAGCCATTATATAATTTTAACATAATAAGTATGTAACATTGTCTTTTCTCAGGTATTCTGCATAAGGGCAGTGGGGAGAATGTGTTTATATCTCAGCAACAGCCTCCAGTTATTAGCAGCATCATGGGAAATGGGAGACGGCGCAGCATCTCCTGCCCCAGCTGCAGTGGCTTGGCAGAAGGCAACAAGCTGCTGGCCCCTGTGGCATTGGCCTGTGACGGAGAGGGCAACCTGTATGTGGGTGACCTCAACTTTGTGAGGCGGGTTTATCCTTCACTCAACACCACTTCCATCCTGGAGCTCCGGTAAGGCCAATGTGCCATCATGCTTTTTAGTAAGATAAACATAACTGTTCAATGATGTTGTGCAGAGCTTTATTAAGTTTTCACTAATACAGTAATGTTCTGAGAAAACCTTTTCTCCATTTTAATATCTCATCAAAACTGTTATGAAGCTTAAGTTATTAGTTGTTCAGTGTCTGGAAACAAACCAGTAAAACATATTTAACATTAAAATCTGTAACACAAAGTGTTATATCAAATCTATCAGGATTTCATTTGTCCACTCTTCACTTTGGTGCCACTTCAGGTTTTAAATCTGTTAATCGTCTTTAGCCGCATGTAAAAATGGAGCTTGAAAATGGCTTTCTAAAACATGAAGCTCCAAAATCTCAGATGTGAAAAAATCCACAGGTGTTAGAAGAACTTTGTGGGTCTGAAAGGATGTGTAACTGCTCAAGAAGCCATTACTGATTAAGGGTAATAGACACAAATAGAAAAAAATCTTCACTAGAACACTGAAACTTGACCTCTCAGGTGTGACAGAGGTTTTAGACTGTTGTAATTAGGAAACAGAAATTGTACAAAAATGAATACATCCCTTCAGATTTCTCCAGAAAAACAAGTAATATTTTATCACATGTAAACTAAATAATGAAAAATGTAATGATTATTTTTGTTTTTTTTCTGACTGAAGAATTTAATAACTTGAGCTGTTTTGCTTGGAAATTAAATAATTGAAATGTCATTGACTTTGACACAGTACTGTACATTGTCAGATATGAAGAAATGTGATAAAGGTACTCTTGTCTGAATTTTATTTGATATTTTTAAGTGGCTTGTTTCATATTCAGTTCAGGATGTTAAATAATTCCTAAGAAATATTTTCAATTTTTTTATTATTTTAAATGTTTACTTTATGGGACTCCTCAAAAATCTTTATGCATCCTAAACTGTACAACATATGTTTCACTTCAACGTAGAAATATGCTTTTAATCAAGTAGTGTTACAGTATGCAGAGTAAACAGCATATGATGCATCCCAACTGTAGATAATGTATATTAAACTGACCTTTTCCTGTTTCCCTTCCGTTCCCTTTGCAATGAAGTAATAAAGATTTACGACACAGGTAAGGCAGGCTTAACTTTGCTTTTTTTCTAAAAGCCAGTGTGTTAACACTGAATAATGATGAATCTATTTTAGAACTGACATCATATTTACAATGAAACTGTCGTTCTTTTCCTCTATACAACCCTGTGCGTTTTATTCACTTTTTCTCCATTTTGCTTTTGAAATTGAAGTGCTTTCTTTTAGACCTTATTTTAGAAGTCTCATTACTTTGCAGAGATGAGCTCTTCACATTTCATCATGCTCACCAGGGTGACGGTGCGATTGGCCCGAGAATATTATTAAGACAAATTTCTCTCCTTTTACTCATTTCCATAGCAACAGCCCGAGCCACAAGTATTACCTGGCTGTGGATCCAGTGTTGGGTGCTCTGTTTCTGTCAGACACAAACTCCAGACAGATCTTCCGGGTTCGATCACTAAGTGGTGGCCACCCACTGCTGGAGAATGCTCAGGTGGTGGCTGGGACAGGTGAACAATGTGTGCCCTTTGACGAGGCTCGTTGTGGGGATGGGGGCAAGGCAGTAGAGGCCACCCTGATGAGCCCCAGAGGTGAGAGGTTAGAGGTTTTCACACAATCTTACTCTACTTCACCAGTTGTTGGTTTGAGTTTATCAGAAAAGCCAGGCAGGAAATTAATCTTGGAGAAAAAATTGACTTAACCTGAATTGTCCACCTCTAGTATAATATTCACACATTTTTGTCATTGTTTAATAAATGAACAGTTTGTACTGAATATTTTTTTTTACAATAATAATCATTTTAAAATATAATTATTTTTCATAAAATTCCATTACAGTATAAAATGTATATTTATATTAACTTCATGTTCACAGAGTTCTAGATATAATAAAACATTGAATAATACCTTTTGGATAGTAATCTGTAATATTTAAACCCACACTATCAGAGGTAAGGTATATAATGAAGATAAAATGTAATTAAAGAAGCCTCTGTAATTATTTATGTAATGATGTGTATTTATGTAACAATGTGGCAAATTCAGGTTCAGAAAGTAAAAATCCTTCCCAAAAATCATGGGTAGGGTTTTTACTTTCTGGACCTGAATTTGCCACATTGTTAAATAAATACACATCATTATGTATATAATTACAGAGACTTCCTTAATTTGCCACTTTGTATGTTTTATGCCTATTACTATCTGCAAATATTGCTGATAGTAGCTGAGTTTCTAATAAAATACCATTGAATATGCAAAATATTAGCTCAGAAGCATCCCAGCTGGAAAGCTCTAGACTAGACCATGTTGAAGGCTTGCCATGTGCACAGATGTCATAACTAAGCGATGCTAAAGCTAAAGTGAGCTGATAAGTCTTTACTCAGGAGTAGTGTGGCCTCTGTCACAAAGCAGAACCCACACTGACGTGATAATTGTGACAGCATGACAGTGTACCAGACGGAATGGGGGAAGAACTGTCTGTTTTCCAGACTCATGTCCTTACTCATGCAGGGTAGTCATTATTACTATTTTTCAAAGAAAAAGAAGTGCATTTAAAAAGGGTCAGATATGATTTATTTGCCTTTAAAAGTTTTAGGAGAACATTATGTATCAAGGGCAAATCATCTCACAAGGAGCTATTCATGTAAGCTTTCCTGATGTTTAGACATAAGTGCAAGTCTGTTATAGCAAAGCTGTTATTTTGGGTCTTTTCCTTTTGAGGACACTCAGCAGTGTTTACCTGAACCTTCAGGTCCAGAAAGTTTCATCAATATAAGTTTTGAGAGTAATTTCAGCAAATTTAATGCTCATTCCCTGTGTCGTCCTTCATCACCCATAGGCATTGCTGTGGATAAGAATGGACTCATGTACTTTGTTGACGCCACCATGATCCGTAAGGTAGATCAAAATGGCATCATCTCCACTCTGATAAAGACCAATGACCTGACTGCAGTCCGGCCTCTCAGCTGTGACTCCAGCATGGACGTCAGCCAGGTCAGTTTAGACTCCATTTTTATACACATATTTATGTCCAGTCCTCTTTCTGTCTGCGTTTCTCTGTTCTTCTCTTTTTCTCTCTTCTTCTATCCCTTTCTATATTGTATCTCTCTTCCACTCTCTCTCGCTCGCTCTCTCTCTCCTGTGACAGACATGAAACAGACGAAATGTAAATTACCTGTGGCCCAGATGTTTGGAGAGATCTCTTTTTCTCCAGAGAGCCTGACAGCCATTGATAAAATAACAAATGATTCAAATTTTCTTTGCTCTCTGTTTGTCCGCCTGCAAAGACAGGAATTAGACCATCACTGTGGAATAAGCTCTGGAATTGACCCATCAAGCTGATGGACAGTTCTCTTCTGGTACACTACTGTTCAAAAGTTTGGAATCAGTTTTGTCAGCAATGTGGAACAGGATTCCTTTAAAATAAATTCTGAAATCCAGGCCTAAAATAGGATTGACTGAGTCACAGTCAGAGCCATGGAGAAATACTTGTGTGACTGCACTATGAACTCTGTATTAAAGCACAAAGTTATAAAAAACACTGTACTGTTTATGGAGTAATGTTTGACTGTTACGTTTCTGGGTTATCACAGAACCTGCTGATGAACATTGCTTGGCCAAAAAAAATTGTATAATATATTGACACTTAACATTAAGCCTTCTAATGAGTTGACCCCAATTATTATTAATATTACATTACATTGCACTTGTTAATTGTATACTGGTGTACTTCATACTATATTTTGTCACTGTTTTATAAAATCATCAAACCACTAGAATGTCAACTTCTGTGGCCAATTGCTTTATAATTGCTCAGAATTACAATAAGCAACATCATGGCCTTCAATTAACTATGTAGCAGTAAAAATTGAGAGTTCAGATGTTTCTGCATAAATGAAAGGAGCTGTCTATGATTCTAAAAATACTGAGAAAGCCGTATTTATTAGTATTTAGGAAAATTAACGTTCAGAGTGCTTTGATGTTGTGGCTTTTAATATATTAAAATGTTGAGAAGCATTCGAAAATGACTTTTGGTTGTTCTTGGATATTGTAGGTGTTGTGGACATTGTAATATGTTATTGTTAAAAATAAACAAGTGATTCAGAACTCCTGAATGGCAGTGTTTGTGTGTGTATACATACAGGTACGTCTGGAGTGGCCTACAGACCTGGCTGTGAACCCCATGGACAACTCGCTGTACGTGCTGGAGAACAACGTGGTCCTGCGCATCACAGAGAACCACCAGGTGAGCATTGTGGCTGGACGGCCCATGCACTGCCAGGTGCCAGGCATCGACTACTCCCTCAGCAAACTGGCCATTCACTCTGCCCTAGAAAGTGCCACAGCCATCACCGTGTCACACACTGGTGTACTCTACATCGCTGAGACAGACGAGAAGCGCATCAACCGCGTCCGGCAGGTCAGCGCCAGTGGAGAGATCTCACTGCTGGCTGGTGCTGCGTCTGAGTGTGACTGCAAAAATGACGTCAACTGCAACTGCTTCTCAGGCGACGAGGGCTACGCAGCTGACGCAGGCCTGAACTCACCCGCCTCACTGGCCGTTTCACCTGATGGGACACTTTACATCGCTGACCTCAACAACATCCGTGTGCGCATGGTCCATCACAACCAGCCTAATGCCACAGCAACTGCTGGCACTGCCCGGTATGAGGTGGGCTCTTCCCTGGAACAGGAACTGTACCTGTTCAGCGAGGATGGCCTGCACAGGCAGACTGTCAGCCTCGTCACTGGCCTGCCACTCTACAACTTCACCTATGGCATGGACGGTGAGCTGGCCTCAGTCACTGACAACTCCAACAACACACTTAAGATCCGGAGGGAGGCAGGTGGATCAGTCCGGCTGGTGCTGCTGCCCGAGAACCAGGTTGTGACCCTGGGGATGGATGCAGCAGGTAGCCTGCGCTCTGTCTCTGCCCTCAACCAGGAGGTGGCAGTGCTGAGTTATGCTGGCAACACCGAACTGCTGGCCTCCAAGGCTGATGAGACTGGGTGGACCAACTTCTATGAGTGAGTACAGGGAACAATGCTGACAAATTATAACTCAAACTCATTTCATAGTTGACAGTGTAGATCTTTCGGTGACTTTTTTAATCCATTTCCATTTTCACTGTTAAAATAGCAGTGGTAGCAACAGTTCCTGTAAAGGGGCCATTTTTTTTATCCAGTCTGGTTAGCACTTACTCTGTGTGTCCCATTCCTTAGAACCTCAGCCTTAGAGCCACCTAGTGTCTGTATTACAGTACTGCTCTATTAGACAGTCCAAACAACAGGGATTTTTGAAAACATACTGAAGAGCAGCGGTTTACTATGAAAGATCCTGTGAAAGAAGTTGTGTATTTCGTTTCTAACCAGTATTGTTAGTAGTCCTAGTTAAGGACTGTCATGGATATTCTCCTGTATTTGCAGATATGACAGTGAGGGTCGCTTAACCAATGTCTCCTATCCCACGGGTGTGGTGACCAGTCTGCACCGTGAGATGGAGCAGTCAATCAACATTGACATGGAGAGCTCCAACAGAGATGACGACGTGACCGTCATCACTAACCTGTCTTCAGTGGAGGCATCCTATACTGTGGTTCAAGGTAAGAACAGTAAGAACAACACAATTTAGTACACACACACACACACACACACACACACACACTTTAAATAAAGGTCTATTAGCAAGCACATAGACTTTGACCCCTTCCTCCCATCTACAGCAGTGTAATTACTGTGTATATACCCATGTGTGCATATGTAAAGTCCAGGTTAGACATGTTTAAACGCCACTTTATGAGATCGTACAGCACCCATGACAGATCCTGAAATACTTAAACTGTGTTTATTTCTTACTGCCAGCGAATCCTTTACTGTAACTCACTACTTATGCAGCCCTCCATCACCCGAGCCAGTAAAAGGCTGCTTTTGTTGTTTACTCAAGATAAATGAGTTTGAAAGCTTTTCCGAGTTGCCCTTGGATGCCCAGCACTTGTAATCCGTGTTCTGAAATGTACTTAAAAGTTCCTGATGACTTTTGAATTATTATGATTGCGTTTTCCAGGTGCATGACTTTGGAGAGCATAAGCTGATGTGATTACAGCATGTAAATGGAACTGGAGGCAGTTGTGCTGCTTTTAGCCCAAACTAAAGCTCCTTTATTCTCAGCAATCACATCAGACCACTTCTTATCACACGGACACAAACACACATATGCATGCACACATCTTGGTTTCCTCTAATGTACAGTGGGCAATCAGATCAGGCCTAATGTCAAATGAAATGACTTTTTTTATTCTTTGTTGAAATTTATAACATCTCCCTATTGCCCTTTTATAGACCAAGTCCGGAACAGCTATCAGATGTACTACAATGGCACCCTGAGGGTTTCCTATGCCAATGGCATGGGAATCAGCTTCCATACTGAGCCGCACATTCTGGCAGGCTCAGTCAGTCCCACCATCGGGAGGCGCAACATTTCTCTGCCCACAGACAGTGGCCTCAACTCCATTGAATGGAGGATGAGGAAGGAGCTAACAAAAGGCAAGGTCACTGTCTTTGGAAGGAAGCTGCGGGTAAGTGTGGACCTGAAATCATGACCAGCGTTTAAAAGCTGCTGTAATACCTTACTGTGAATAGATATTACAGTATGTTTAAGCAGGAAACATATTTCTATTTCTTAGGCACATGGCAGAAACTTGCTCTCCATTGACTATGACCGCACAACAAGAACAGAGAAGGTTTATGATGACCACAGGAAATTTACACTGCGCATCATCTATGATGCTCAGGGCAGACCTGCCACCTGGCTACCTAGCAGTAGCTTAGCCCTAGTAAATGTATCCTACTCATCCACCGGGTGCCTGGTGGGCTTGCAGAGGGGCAGCATGAGTGAGAAGAGTGAGTTTGACAGCTTCGGCCGTATCCTGTCCCGCACCTTTGTGGATGGGAAGGTGTGGAGCTTCAGCTACCTGGACAGGGTGATTTTTTCAACCTACTTTGCCAAGTTCATTGTGTTTTTTGGCTTATTTGGTTCTCAATGTACACAATGGGAATTGATCTGTTTTTGACACATTAAGTGATGGTTTGGTGAAAACATACATTTATTTAAAATTGCATCACATTTTTAAAACCAGTAGTCCTACCAGGTCTTGGTATTACTAACAAAAACAGAATTATTTTTATAGAGTACACGTGTGATTATTCAGTTTGCATGGTGGGGTATAAGTTTCTGTTACTGATTAGACTCATTATGTTAATAAATTAAAAAATTCTCCAGATGCCCTATTTCTAAGTATTGAATTCACTTTACTTTAAAGTGCAACCACTGTTGACACAGGCATTTAATCGCACACACCAAGCTTGTATAACCTAGAAAACAATAGCCAGTACATTGGGAGTAGCAGCACCTGAGCCTAAGATCACTCCAGTGAAAAGAGCCAGTGCTGTGGAGCAGTAAAATAGAGTTTTCTGGAGAAAGGGAATGTCACAGAATGAGCTAAAGTGGCTTTTGTGATTCAGAAATAATCTTTCAACATCCATTTTTGATCTTGTTAATTCTCTAGTGGTTGAATTCAGTCAAATCCTCACATATTCAACATTTAGTTTCAAGTAAAGAATATTAAGGGTTGTTACTGCAACAAAGAGGTCAAACTCCCTATTAATACCAGTGTACGACTGCAGAAGGAAACTTTGGACACCATATAAAGTTGGTTGGACTAAATATGAGGTCTGGGCAAATTGTGTAAATGTCATTTTTGACTGAACCATTACTTTTGTAAAGAGCAAACAAAGTGGATTTCATCCCTTATTGAAACAACTGCATGTTTTAATGTTTTTATTGTTATTATGTTATTATTTCTATAGCTTTATTTCCTCTCTCTCTCTCTCTTTTCCTCCTCAGTCTATGGTGCTGCTGCTGCAGCAGAGTCAGAAACAGTATGTGTTTGAATTCGACACCTCTGGTCGGATCACAGCAGTCACAATGCCTAGCATGGCCAGACACACCATGTCCACCCATGTGTCCGTGGGCTACATCCGCAACACCTACAACCCTCCTGAAAGCAACGCCACTGTAATCCATGACTTTAGTGAGGATGGCCGTCCACGGGCCACATTCTACCTGGGCACAGGTCGCCGGGTCCTCTACAAATACGGCAAGCTGGCCAAGCTCTCAGAGGTGCTGTATGATTCAACAGCCGTCACCTTTGGTTATGACGAGACAGCTGGTGTTCTCAAGATGGTCAACCTGCAGAGCGGCGGCTTTTCCTGTACAATTCGTTACCGCAAACTGGGCCCTTTGGTGGACAAACAGATGTACCGCTTCTCAGAAGAGGGCATGGTCAATGCTCGCTTTGATTACACCTACCATGATAACAGTTTCCGGGTGGCCAGCGTGAAGCCAGTTATCGGCGAGACACCTCTTCCAGTGGACCTCTATCGCTATGACGAAATTTCCGGCAAGGTGGAGCACTTTGGCAAATTTGGCATCATCTACTATGACATCAACCAGATCATCACCACAGCCGTCATGACTCTCAGCAAGCATTTTGATGCCCATGGTCGCATCAAAGAAGTGCAGTATGAAATCTTCCGCTCACTAATGTACTGGATGACGGTGCAGTATGATAGCATGGGACGCGTCATTAAGCGTGAGCTCAAGATTGGGCCTTATGCCAACACCACGCAATACCGATATGAATATGATGGTGATGGCCAACTCGTAGGCGTCAAAGTCAATGATTGGTCCACTTGGAGGTACAGCTATGATCTCAATGGAAACCTGCACTTGCTTAACCCAGGAAACAGTGCCCGGCTTCTGCCTTTACGCTACGATCTGCGTGACCGCATTACGCGTCTGGGCGATGTGCAGTACAGGCTGGATGAAGATGGGGTGTTGTTCCAGAGGGGCTCAGATGTGTTTGAATACAACTCCAAGGGGCTTCTGGAAAGGGCCTATAGTCGAGCTGCAGAAGGCTGGAGCGTTCGGTACCGTTATGACGGCCTGGGACGTCGTGTGTCTCGCCGGACCACCAGTGGAGAGCACCAGCAGTACTTCTACGCTGACCTGAACTACCCAGCCCGAGTGACCCATGTCTACAACCACACACGGGCAGAGATCACGACTTTCTACTATGACTTGCAAGGCCATCTGTTTGCCATGGAGGTGAGCAGCGGGGAGGAGTACTACATTGCTTCGGACAACACAGGCACTCCTCTGGCTGTCTTCAGCAGCAATGGGCAGATGGTAAAGCAGCTCCAGTACACAGCATATGGGGAGATCTACCATGATTCCAACCCAGAGTTTCAGTTGGCACTGGGGTTCCATGGTGGTCTCTATGATCCTCTTACCAAATTGGTGCACTTTGCCCAGAGAGACTATGATGTACTGGCAGGACGCTGGACTTCACCTGATTATACACTGTGGCCAAAGATAGGAAAAGATCCAGCCCCTTTTAACCTGTATATGTTCAAGAACAACAATCCTCTCAGCGACATGATTGATGTTAAGAACTATGTGACGGGTGAGTGTTTACCATTTTTGACAATACGTTTGGAACACTTAGCGACCACGTGAATATATATTCTCATGCTAGTTAAACATTTTCCCTGCTTTCTGTGTCTTCTCTGTAGATGTGAAGAGTTGGCTGGTCATGTTTGGTTTCCAGCTGAGTAACATCATACCTGGGTTTCCCAGGCACCCTTTGTACTTTGTTGACCCTCCATACGAATTGCTTTCCAGTCAGGACTGTGACAATGCCCAGGTAAATTTGCTTTGCTGCTCCTGTTTAAATATTAAACTCATTAGTTCATGGCTGATGACTTTGTAGAAAGTAAACACATTACAGGCTGTTAGAGCAAAAACGTCACAGAAAGAACATTATGTTTATAAAACTGCTTATAATAACGGTTTTCTACTACTAACTGATATTACAGATTTTTAACTAACCTGCACTAACTTTAATAGGCTATTATTTTGATCAGCAAATTAAGTTTATATATATTGAGAGAGAGAGAGAGAGAGAGAGAGAGAGAGAGAGAGAGAGAGAGAGAGAGAGAGAGAGAGAGAGAG
>JBBIGC010000024.1:9234125-9256625 GCA_037576955.1 Lepidarchus adonis
GGAGAAGCTCCAAGTCTAGTTAAAATCCTTCCAGTTTTCTAGACCCGCGAACAGAAGAAATCCGGCCGACACTAAGACCATGAAGAGGAGGAAGCCTCTGCAGTGAGTGTTAGAGGCCGGAGGTGGGAACCAGGATGGAAACATCACCAAACACGTACTTTCCCTCAGAAAAGTGCAGAGCTTCAGCCGTTTGGAAGGGAGAGACACAAACAAACCCACAGCAGAGTGGAAAATATATACAAGTGTTGGTTTTACCTGTGGTTTAAGGGTTGAAAGTGCTGTTAAAATGGAGGGCCGGACAGTTTTGTCGCCTTTATACACTTTGTGGCGAGTCCCTTGTGTTTTATTAGGTATTCTTGGTGCAGTTCATCCATAAAATATACACCAGTGACAAAATTGGCGGTGCTAAATGTGGCGAGGATGAGCAGCTGACCCGCTCTTAACCAATAGAAAACGAGAACGAGCCAGTTCAATTACTTGCCACGCCCCATTGAGGTGCTGAATAAAACTTCCTTTAAATTCTTCATTTTGATTGGTCTTGTGTTAAGTGGAGCCACGTGCTACGCAGCTTAAGCAATGTTTTTAGCTATGGCATTGGTTACAGCACAAAGGACAACCCAGGTCAAGCAAATAGAAAACGGAACTTCATTTAATCATGTAGATGCAGCCAGAGGTTAATAAAGCGAGGAATGGGCTGAAACTCACTTTTATTTTAACCCTTATATGACCAGGGGGAGGGTAGATTGGAGCTAGCTGCTAAACTGATCATTTTTTAACTTTTAAAGTAGAAAAAAGTAGTAGTGTTTTCCAGTGTCAAAATGAAGAGAAACTGTTCAGGTTCATCATGCTCAGTGTTTATTGCAGCAGGACATTTATAACTGTGGTCCAAAGGTAAAGATCTGAACAAGAAAAAAAGTCCAAACATTCATCAAAAGAACTCAAAACACTTGATCTGGGCTTTACTGTGTTTGCACACCTCATGCGCACAGACAATTGAACACACCTTAAAACAAAACTTTTATGTTCCAAGCATTTACAGTGTCTTCATTTGTGATTTTGAGGCTAATAATTTTATTCTCTCTCCCTGAATATTGTTTTGTTTCATAATCTGGTCATGAAAGGCAATCACACTTTCTTTTTGCAGAAGCAAAGGATAAACAGCTGCACAAAATGTATTATTATTACTATTTCAAATGTGTTGCATGGTTTTCTTTACAGGACATATTGGCATTCTGACTCATCTTCACTGATTGCACAAATAAGCAGCATTTTACAAACGTGAAGCTAGAAACCATCGTAAAGACAAAATACAATCTTCATCTAAATAAGCATCTGCCTCAGGCAAAGACTCACACAGTGAAAATACCCAGAGTGCAATATGCAAACAAAAACACACAAAGGAGTAAAATGTTGAATGTATGCAAGAAATGAAGCTGCTTATAAAATAAAGCTGTTCCACGTGTAACAGGGCAACACTAATGTATGGTAAAATCAGGAATGTGTGTTCCCTCAGTGAAAGACGGTCTGTCTCCAGCGTTTGTCGTGGAGGAAGGGCCAGAGGCTGTCTTTTACGGCCGTCTTGAAGGGAGTGGGTTCAATGCTTAAACCCAGCAGCTCCAGACGAGAGCACTCCAACTGTGCATTGTGTGGCCTCTGAGCCCCAGCTCCAGCAGGCTGCTCTGTCAGCTATACACACACACACACACACACACACACAGTTAAATTCTATATTTCTCTTTTTTTTAGTACCACCGTCATGAAAGCTGTTTGTTTCCTAAATAAATACGATGCTTTTTTAACAACTGTTTCAAAATGACTGGAAATGTGTATGAAAATGTTCATGTATCAAGTAATGTTGCCCAAATCAGAATTTAAAATGTGACTATTTGTAAGAACTTCTCAGTTAACATTACGAAAGTAGGAGATGTTTTGCGTTTCCATTTACAGAATGCTCCAAACCCAACTCCAACCCCTATTAACCACTGACTCACCGGTATGAGATGACTGCTGGGCAGGTTAAATGCATCTGCAATGGCACAGGTCATCTCATATTTAGTCATCTGCTCTTTCCCAGAATAATGAAAGATCCCTCGTAAGGATGAGTCCTAGAATGCAACATAATAAAAAAAAAGAGTAAGTACAAAGTGGGACATTGCCCAACTGTGCACAGACTCACGTGGCATCTGTATGTTTGGCAGATGCCCATGTAAAAACCCAGACACAGAAATCGAATAGGTTTAAGTCTTTGCCTGTGTGATTTTAACTAAATGTTTCTTCAGTATCATCACATTCACATTTTAGGATGATTCCAAAACTGGCAAAACATGTGGTGGGATCATTGCTTTTATTTGCTGAAGCACCAAGACATGGCACATGATAAATAAAAGCAGTATGCAAATAATGTTTTGATGTGTAATTTTCCAGGTGGGCCAACAGCTAAAGTGGAGCAGCATCAGTTCATTTCCATATAGACTCCAATTAAGGTACACACAACAGTTTATACGCTTGTCTCAGTCTCAAAATCAGCTTACAAAAGGCTAAAAAAGAACTTATCTAGACAGAGAACTGAATTTTTGTCTATTATAATTGTCCAGTATTAAACAGCAGAAGAAAAAAATCTATCCATGTTATTGTTTAGCTGTGTAGACTAGCACCAAAGCAGAACGTCCACACAATGAGCTGCAGTGTATGAGTGTCCAGCCTCTGAATTCACCTGAAGAGCTCTCTCAGCAATGTTCCTGCAGACACGCGCCACATCATTGGTGTATGTAGGGAAGCGCTGCTGGCAGTGGTCTATAGTGCAGCTCTCTACCCCTTCCTGAACACGATCCCACAGCACAGTTACTGCACTCTCATCCACTTTTTCTACCTCTCCATACAGAATAGGCACTCGAAGTACTGCAGCCCCTGAAAACAGGAAAATATTTAATTTAACTTCATCCGTCACAAAAGGAGATACTTGTTCCCTTCTGTTAAATAACCACATAGTCAGTCTAGACTCTAGAGGTTAATGGGTCTCTCTCATGTTATTTCTTTAAAAAAATGCAAAAAAGATGTAAACTTTGTTGTAACATATTGTAAAATGTGAAGTACAAGTTGCTCACAAAAGCCACAGTGCATCTAAAATCTGCAAAATGTGTTGTACATATCAGTGGCCTGAGTCAAGCAGGAGAAGCTGATTATCTATATGGAAGTACTGGAATCATGATGAGATGCAAACAACGCTCGCAGAAAGGACATTACAAATACAATTATAAGAAAAGAAAACAATGGGAAATATTAATTACTGCAGAGACATAAAAAACAGAAACATTTCTCTTTGTTTTCTGGCTTGGACATTGCACAACTGTGCACAGACTCATGTGGCATCTATAGGTTTGGCAGATACCCATGTAAAAACCCCAGACACAGAAATCTATACCAGTGAAATTTAGAGCAAAGGAACTGAAATGTGGACCTTGTATTCAGACAGAAGAGAACAAGAACACACAGTAAGAAAATACTACAAGCAGTAAAAAGTTAAAGAATTTGCAGACCTGGACAATGTCTGAGGATCTCTCGCTCTCCTTCAAGTTTGGACTTTCCATACATATTTAATGGGTTGGGTGCATCATTTTCTCCATATGGTGGATTACGCCCATCAAATACATAATCAGTGCTAATGTAGAGCAGGAAGATGCCAGCTGTGCCTATGGGCATTAAAGTGGGACAGATAACAAATGAATCAATAAAAACACAATTACAAGAAGAATCCACTCAAGAAGCCGAGACATGTTCCTAAAAAAATCAAACTATATTTTTATTTCACTTCCCATCTTCCATTACTCACTCGCTGGTAATCCAATCAACAAACCTGCTTCTTTAGCCAGAGTAGCACATGCATGTACATTCAGGTTCAACGCTGCCTCTGTGTGATGCTCCACCACGTCTGGCCTCCTCTCAGCAGCACAGTGCACAATCACATGCGGCTGAGTGTGCAACAAATAGTGAGACAACAGCAAATTAGTGAAAAGATGATTGATTGCAGACTTTGACTAGTAGATGCCATTTCGAGAGCCGTAACCCATTTGCACCTGAAAGTCGTGAATCACTGTCCGAACAGCATCTTCATCCAGCAAGTTGCACTTTAGGAAGCGAGGTCGAGCTCGGTTGTACCCACAGCCCAGAGCGTCCCAGTCATTGTTCTGGAACTCTTTGTACACAGTTCGCCCGAGGAGACCAGTTGCACCGGTCACAATGACACGCCTATAAGGGGTGTAGACATCCTCCTGTGGAAGAAAAGAGATAACAGAGGAGAAGATTGGTCAAATTACCAGCTGACTACTCCAAAACACAAATACATTCAGGGTTCAGGGCTTGAGACTGGAGGATGTTGGTAGATTTAAACCAAAGTCTGTCCTTTCCATCAGAAATTGCCACAACAATCCTTAGACCATCGTGTTTTGGTGTTCCACACTCAGGACTGTTTTTACATCAGGGCTGCTCAATACGTCAATAGCGAGCTACCGGTCGATCGCGAAGTCCTCGGTAGTCGATCGCGGTGCCCTGTCTTTCAAAATAAACTACCGCGCACGTGAGACAACAGCGTAAAAACGAGTGATCCATGAGCCACAGAAAACACTGCAGTACAGATGGAGCCAATCATCCATTGATTGACATACAGACCAGCCAATGAATCGTCATCAGTTGTAACAAGCGTCACCGCGCATGCTCGGTCAACCGCGCACGCTTGTACAAACTCCAGAGTCACATAGTTAGCGGCTAACGGTTTATTTACTTCTAAAGAAAGAGAGTAAAAATGAGTGGAGGAGCTGGACCAAGTAAGAAACCAAAACCAGACTGTTCATTAAAAAGTACGACACTGACTACACACTGAAAAGTGAGGGGATTATATCTGGACTATGCAGCTCTGGCTGTTGATGGTCATAAATGTACATCACTGCATTGAGCCAAACATGTTCAACCTGCTACGCAAGATAAACAATATATATTTTAAATATAAAGTCTCTCTCTCTCTCTTTCTCTCTCTCATTTTTTTTAGCATTTTTATTATTGGTAGATCTTTTTGACTTGGTCAATTTAAAAGTAGCTCTGAGGCCAAGCCCAATACCAGGCCATCAAATCCCTCTCAGAAACAGAAGAGCAGGCGAGTCGATGGCTGTGGGTCAAGAGGAGTGACAACACCTGGGCCCAAACATAGTTTCAGTGACATAGAAGGGTTGAAAGCAGAGGGGGCACACCTGGAACGCCAGTTGTCGCCGATGAGCCCTCTGGAGGTGTAGTGGGTTTATCATCGAGACATCAGTGAAGGTGGGTGCCCACCTGATGACCCCAATGAAGCTTCCAACCCAAACCAACTCTCACCCCATTGTACCCCATTGCACTAACTAGCTCTATAATAGATCAGATGCTCTGTACTGATACAGCACTGGAGAACGAAGAATACTCAAGAAATATCTAGTGTCTAATGGTCAAATCTCCAAATTGTAGCTAAAATTTTACTTGCAATAAGTGAATAATTCTATAGTTGTACATTAAATAATGTGTTTTTCTCTACTTAAATCAGTTCGTGTCTTTCCAAGAACTATAAACAATAACTTGCACAATGTGAACATAACCAAAGCACAGAGTTTTAGGAACTAAACCCTAATAATGCCAATATAAAACACAGTCGTTTTTTTTTTTTTTACCTGCACCAGCTGCACATGCCCGGGGCTGAACTGTATCTTTAGCTCTTTCTCTCTCTCACTCATGTCAGTATGACTCTCTCTCTCTCTCATACCCTGCAACCACGACGCCTATTCGCTTAATTCTGGGACTCCGTTCGGCTGGGTAAGTCCCGTCCACGGAATTAATACATACGACATGACAGCTACACCACCTACATCTGCGACGCGACAGACAAACTTTCACACGCACACAGTGGCAGAGCTGGGCTTGTGCAGAAAGCGCATGCGCAAACAAACAGCTACTCCAGTACATTATTGCGGCGCAATTCTGCGCAGTACGAGCGTAAATAATACGTTCAGTTTTGAAAATAGGTAAACACGCAGGTTTGAATGGCTAGAGTGCTTAAGAAAATATTGAGTTTATTAATTAAATAAACTTGACTATACATTTGTAGGAACTTTTGAATACACAATTTTATTTTTTAAGATTAAAATGCACTATTACTCAAAGTAAACGATGTCGTTTTCCCAAACATAAAGTTTTAGATGAATAAACTCAGAAGTTCTCTGTCTAATAATTACTACCATTGTTCTAGAGACCAGCCACAACAACTCGCCTAAGCTTAAGCGTTGAGCTGAGGTTTGCATCATTTTGTGCCATTTCCAATTTAAAAAAAAAAACATCTGCGGCATAAAACGTAACTTAAAACGCTAATCAGACACTTTAGTGAGTTAGATATATTTATGACTAAATCCGCCTGTTTATAGACCCAGTTCCGAGCGACACCAACAAACCTAACCAATGTAAATAAATCCGTCCACCGTACGGGACTTAAAGTTGAATTTAGTGATTTTAGTAACTCGGTTGTAAAAAAAAACAAGACTTTACCTCAAAATCGCCATACTGAAATCCAGGCATGATTTTTGCAAATTGTTACATTTAACGTATTAGTGAAGTAAAGCAAAGCCCTGTTGACGTTTTTCATCCGGCTCGTTCCTCGCACGATTCTCTTATTTCACAATAAAAGTCCTGCTGGTCGCCGCAAACCGACGGAGGATTGACGCAGTACTAGAATTTTAAAATCAGGAGAAATTTTAAACTAATAAGTTTAATAAGTTCTTTCTGTGATCATTTATCTTCTGCGCTTGTTGAACAATCTCATAAAATTTTACTAAGCACAAACAAATTTGAAATATCGAAGACTTACTGTGAAATGGCACAACTACCATGATGTATTTTTTTTCAAAGTATAGCTGCTATATAATATCATAACATCAACAATAATAACGCATTGTCTGTTCATACAGAAATATGTCTTCCATTCACATGCTCCAACACTCATAATCTACATCATAAAGTGTTTTTTTTTAATTATACAATATAAGAAATTAACACACGTGTAACACCCAGGACATCCATTCACAGCATAAAATGAAAAACATAAACATGTGAGTTCTGCAGACTGGGTGAGAAAGGCCGTGTTTTGGAATCAGCCTTTAGATTATAAACGACCACGTAGAGTCACTCTAAGTCTGTTTATACACAACACTGAGATTAACGGAGGCAATCCACCTACACAATGTGACACGATTTCTGAATTAAATAATTGCTGAAAAAATGACATGGTTAACGCAATGGCACTAATACGACTGTGGAAGTACGAGCTCTTTTAAAAATAAAACAAATGATGTTTCCGCCCGGTTTCGAACCGGGGACCTTTCGCGTGTTAGGCGAACGTGATAACCACTACACTACGGAAACTGCTGCATGGCGTGGCGATGTACGTCGATAAAATAATTAGGAATCAATGTACTGAACAACTATTTTAAATGTAAGCATGTAAAGAATTAATTTATAATTTAATTATTATTTCATTTGATCATGTATTTACATATGTTGACCAGTCCTGTACATCGAGGAATTTGAGGCTGGGTAAAGTAGCTTTATTTATCCCCTCATAACCACGACTTTTTGTAGAGTACGTTTTATAAATATATATAAATATTTTAGTTAAAAGCTTTATCGTCCAATTTAAGTCCTAATATAATAAGAAAGTGTGAAAAAACATGTTTCCGCCCGGTTTCGAACCGGGGACCTTTCGCGTGTGAGGCGAACGTGATAACCACTACACTACGGAAACGGAACTGACAGCCAGCGGCTCTACATCTCTCTACAGGATATTATTTGCAAATTGTGAAGAATCATTTCAGCGTCACTAGTCGAGAGTCAGAGCATCTCCAAAACAAGTCTTACGTAATGTTCCAGGTCTGCAGTAGATAGAATCGACATAGAGAATGACCACTGCTAAACTAGTGCTGTTTCTGACACGGGGCTCATGTTTAGGGGTAATGAAGATCAGCATGTCCGGCCTGACCCCAAAGAGGCTGCACTTACTGTCATTACTGCTCTGATATGACGGTGTCCGTGCACAGTTCACCACAGATGGAGCTTTCTGGGCTGCATGACGAGTAACTACATTTATGAACGTCAGCAAGATAATAAAGGCAAGTTACAGGCTCACAGGAGCGCCTAACACCATCTGGCTTTCCCACGCAACACTGCAGAGACTCATCATGCACCTAACACCACCCTGTGCTCGGATAAGGACAGTACTCTTGATCAGACAGTGAAGGATACCCAGTTCACCTCAGGTTTATGCTTTCCTGCTATTAATGACACAGAGTGGTGTATGAATACAATCTTGACAGAGGAAGCGTAATAGACTTGTAAGTGGTCCTCCACAGGTTCTCACATAAAAGCTAAATCCCTGCAAAAAACAAATTTGGTAAGAAGAAACCTGCAACATTGGGTCACTGGTCAAAAACACATTGCACCTCCTCATTTGATCCTATTTACCAAAGAACCAGATGTCTATGGGCATTGAAAGGTAACCAGTCCTGATTATATGGCATTAACTTCAGCTGTTTGTCCCCGTGTTTCACAGCTTACAGACCTGACAGGAAACACCGCTGTCCAAGCTGCACCGTAAACTATGACATGAGTAAATCGCAGCTTCAGAATATCTACATAAGGTTAGGTATCATTTTGAACCCTTGGAGGTGTTTGAGACATTAATTGAACCGAGTTTCTTTGCAAAATGTACATTTCATAAATTGCAAATTATGCAAAGCCTTAAGGAAAAAAAGAATAAATCAAATGACTTGTCTACAGGCAGCTGTGACCCAATGGTAAGAGACATTGGGTTTGATTCTTGGAACTAGCCCTCAGGCTGAAGTGCCCTTTAGCAAAACACCTGACCCCCTACTGTTCACATCACTGCGGATGAGAGCAGCTGTCAAACGTGGTGAATGTAAATATGAATCGTTATGTACAGTCCTGCTTTAAAAGTTACACAAAATACTACAGACTATTGCAGATTAGACTACTGTACAGATGCTTGTATTAAACAGACCATATAACACTTAAATTTCAAAATCCAACCCACAAACTACTTTGTACTAGGGGACTGAACTGACAGTCGAATGAGTTTACCTACAAGCCATTTGAGCAAGACCTTGTATATATATATACACATTGAGAAGGAAAGAGTGGACCTCCATTACTCATGACCCCACCAAACTCCCAGCAAGTGTTGTCAGCAGATGCATTAACTCATGAAGGTACACTAGCATTAAACAAGTCATCCCAGAAAAAGTACAGAGAGATGCACAGAAATATTAAACAAGATTTATTTCTAACAATTTATCAACGACACTATAGGAATGAGATTTCAGTAAAGGCAGAAAAGCCAGTTAAGCTTAACTTCAGTTATAGCCAGTTGGAGGCTTGACAAATTAAAAATTTAAATCCAAAAGTTCATTGAAACTGCCAACCAATGCAACAGTATCCAAATGCTGACATCCAATAGACATTTTAAACGATGCTGATCTGGCACAATCTCTATTACCCTTCCTAAACTTGGTGCAGGTTTGCAGACATGCAACTAGCAGCAACAGGAAATAGTAAATCTGAAACTCTGGAAAAAAATTACTCAAAAATGTTTTATTTCAAAAGCTCGGGTGGCTCCTGATTCTCATATGCTGTAAATCCAGTCAACATGTAAAATACAACCATACAATACATTATTCAAAAAAGGTACCAAAAAGTACAGTAAAAATTACACTTCCATGACTGGAAATGTGGACAAAGAAAATAAAATAAAAATAAGTGGAAAAGTGACACGGCTTCCCCCTATTCATTTGATGTCCTGTACAAATGGAGCATGAGTCCCATCATACCAAAAGTCCCATCTTGAGTGACCTCCTGCTGCTGTTGCTGTTATGGGTTCTTGGGTTGAAAATACTTACGACCTGAGGGAACAGGGGGGAAAAAAGAATAAAATTAAAGGCAAAATGGGGGAGGGGCTAGATGGCCCATGCTTAGACAGAACAAAGTCAAGAACTGATTAGAGAATGAACAGAAAGGTGCCAGGTGCAGTGCAAAGCAGAGTAGCCCATAGCATTTAGGGGGAGGAGCAGATTTCAAGCATTGTCCAAAAAGCAAATGAGCAGTCATCAACCCTTATTGATCAAGTAGTGTAGTTGAGATGCATCTTTAAAGTTTAAGCCCCAATTAAGGTCCAGTTGCTATGTTCTGCCTTATTATTTTTGATGGAATGACGGTTTGGTTTAGACAAGGTAAGAGGGAATTCAAATTGAAACCCAGTAAAGCTAACGGCTACAACTGATACTAAAATTCAAAACAATGCATACCTGCACTACATGTGATCAGTATGGCTTGTAGCTACTCTGGTGGCCTCCACGTCTTGGAGTTTTTCCATAGCTTGTATTGCCCTGGTCTGGAAGATGAGAGAAAGAGGAACTGAGCACTTCTGTGCAGAGACAAGATAACCATAGTGATCAGGCAAACAGAAGCAAGTAGATTATACTTACTGTAGTCATATCCACCACCATAGCCATAGTAGCCAGAAGAATAGTCATAATTGCCATAACCCCCATAGTTGCCATAGCCTTGCTGGCCACCATAGCCATAGCCTTGACCACCATAACCCTGGTTCCAGTAGTTGTTGTAGCCCTGGTTCCAATTCTGGTTTTGGCCTGAGGAACAAACAGTAAGGGCTGAGCATTAGAAGTTTGGTATAAATTAATTTAACGGCACAGACTTCCACAATGACATATCCACATGTTTGAACAAATTCAGCTTTACTGTATAGCCAAGACAAATATTTATCAATGTCATCAATTAAGTCACAAGCCACAATTTACAGCTCAGATTGCATGTATGTAACCAATATAGTCAGACCAAAAATAACCAAAAGATACACATACAAAATTATGTAACTGCCATTAAACTATTAGAAATAATCCCCAGTCATTGTTCAGGCCTTTAATGGGAGTTCACACTACTATCAACCCTCTCAACTTACCACCACGACCCCGACCACGTCCTCCATAGCCACCACGACCACCATACTGCTGTTGCTGATAGACCTCTTTGGGTTGGGCGATTTTAATCTCACACTGAAAAGTGCAATAATAAATAATTTAGGAATCAACATTTTCCCAACTCAAGATACCTGAGCACTGCATGAAACATATCCTTATATATAAAAGTGCTCTTAAAAAAAACTTGCTTTTAAGTAACTACCTTGCTTCCGCTAACATTATGGTATTTCTTTTCCATGATTTTTTTGACCGGTATCTCGTCCTTAAATGTAATGAAGACAAACCCCCTCCTTTTGTTCGTCTTTGGATCCGTGGGCAGTTCAATAGCCTCAATCTGGGTGGGGAAAAAAATAATTTAAAAAATAGAAAATTTGGATCATAATGGTCCAACCCCAAAGACAGCTGTTTAGAAAAACGCTTACCTCACCAAAGGCCCCAAAGTACTCCCGGATCTTTTCTTCTGTCGTTTCAGGGTTAAGGCCACCAACAAATATTTTCTTGATAGGATCCTTCTTCATTGCCATTGCCTTCTTGGGATCAATCTGTCTCCCATCTAGCCGGTGTTCTTTCTGCTGCAACACCTGCAACAACAACTTTGTTACAAATCTGCTAAGACACAGGATATTCTTCTGACAAATTAACCAGAAATACCTTTTCTACGCTGGCTGCTTCTTTGAAGAGGATGAATCCAAACCCACGTGACCGCCCAGTGTTTGAGTCCATTTTAATGGTACAATCCGTAACCTCACCAAACTTTGAGAAGTAATCTTTAAGATCCTTCTTGCTTGTATCCCAGCTAAGACCACCTACAAACATCTTGCTGCAGGAAGAAAATTAGACTTGTTTATTCCCAGGACTGTGCTATAGCCACCAAAAACATTAAAAGCAACACGAGGAACTGTTTCCCTGCAAGACAAGCACAATTCAGTTGTCCCCAGAAGCGGACGATTCAAGCTCACACTGATGTAAACAAAAAGGTCCATCAGCAGTAACACGGTCAGTATTCACGAGGCCACACCAATACAAGGCCATTTCAACTACAGAAATCGAATATTAATCTTTATAGCTTCTGGGGATCCCACTGAAGGTTAGCATCCAATTGAATCATGTGCTTCTTTATTTACACCTTAGTTATGATCTCGGTGTTGCAGTTTCATCATTACAAAAGGTAAATAATTCCTGTCACCTATAATGTACAGTATATAAAGCTCCATATAATCAAACAGTCGGCCACAATAAACCATCAGGATCAATAACGTGGGCAGTTACGGGCCTAGTCTGTCGACAAATATCACCCCCCATTCAGCTCATTACAGCTTATGAAACACAGACCATCTCAAACCACAATGGCTACAATGCACGGCGTTTTCACCAATGGCGCTGAAAGGCATCCAGGCCTTGCCCATCCCCCATACCAAAGTGGCACATGGCGCCAACAAAGACCGCTCGAACAAAAGCCTTCGTGATCAATAGCGTTTTTCTGAATGTCATTTTAAACGGCAGCGCACTCACCCGGCATCTTCCTCGCCCTTGCTGGCGTCGATCTGTCCTCCATCTCCGTTATGAGACTCATCCTGAGCCGCAGCCTCGTCACCCACGATCTCATCCGTCTCCTGCTGGTCTCCGGCGCCGTTCAGCTCCTTGCCGTTCTCGGAGGTCTCCATGAACTGCTGCTCAGCGTCGGCCATTGCGAGTGCACTAAATCACCTTTCGGTGTTCAAAGAAATAGCAAATGTGTCCATCGATTTACTCCTTTTCTTTTCAGTCCAGAGTGTAACAAACACCCAGGTCAGGATGGGTAGGAGCTACATGCTACACAGCCTGACGGCTAACACTGTTTACAGCACTGTCAGGAAAAGGGACAAACTACCCTAAATAGCAGAAGCCGTGTTGCCCGACAAGTCGCCAACATCATATATAATAAGAACAAAAGTAAATGTTTCGTAAACAACACAGCCTTGGGTAAAATCTGTAGTTTAGCATGATGCTAAATGCAGCTAAACAGTACTAGCGCTCGCAAACCGGGAACAGTCTGAGCGAGGCCTGGACGCGCGGCTTGCATTATTTTATCCCGGAAATAAATACATTAAAGGCTATATTCAATGTCCAAACTGATTAAACTATAAACCAACTACACAAATCCAATCTTGCGCCTCGCTGTGAACCCCAATACCGGCTTACCGTTTTACGGTCCCGAGCCTGCGCCTGTTCTTCAAGATGGACTCTCACTCACACCGCCGACTCGTGGCGATACTTATAGCGCCGGATGACGCACCGCACAATAAAACACCACCTGATTTGATGGATGAGAGTAGCGGTACAATGTAACGCTGCCCCCATTGGCTCCTCACTCCGCTTCCTTTTCTCGTGCGCATTTCTATCTCCCGTTCAAAGCGCGAGTTCACACACGGGCACAACATGTTCCCGCTGAGCCTGGGAGTCTCAACTAACCGAAAACCTTATTACACACCTTTCTTAACGTTTTCCCATAGTATTAAAGCTGCGGAATTTACAATAGCATAAAAGCTTTTAATCCAAAGAATAATTAGGTATATTTTTTATCACCCACAGCGAGTCTGCTCACTTTGACATAAAAATGTTACTTCTATCGCTAAAAACACATATCTTCCTGTTATGTTTTCTCCTTAAATTTGTTCTTGAAAAATACCATAAGACGTCAGATTCATAACCAATAATATTTGCACAAACATCAGTACACAAACGTGCATGTGTGGCCTTGAATGCAGATTCTGTTCTTATTTAATAACAAATTACACAAAAACCCATTAATGAACATCAGTCTTCGTAAAACTTGGGAAGTGGGTTTTAGGAATAAATGAATTCTTAAGAACAGCTGGTGAATGAGACCCAGTGAATGTATAAGAATACAAAATGTAGGCTCCCATTGCGGTTATTGTTTCCAGTCCTTTCTGCATTAGCTGCATAAATACTGAAGCCACTGCAAGGTTTTAAAATGAGTTTTAATCTGATTATATTTGTATAGCAATTTATATATTTGTATAGCACATTTTACAACTGACGTTGTCACAGAGCAGTTTTTCAAAGCTATTTTCTCCCAGAACTGCACATGCACAGCATTTTTTTACTCAGGTGTTCTCTCCCAAATGAAGCCTAATATAAAAGGAAAGGGGAAATGGTGAGACAGGGACCTGGACCACAATCAAAGCAAATCCTTTCCAGAACACTGAAATCCAATGACAAAAGGAGAAAAAGTCTGCACGTAAAGCCTTAGACAGTAGGTAATTTGAAAGGTGATGAAGGAGCTGTTAGTAAAATGACCAAACTGCTTGCCCTGTGTTAACCTACCGCCTTCCTCTGTATCCCCTATAAATAGAGTGTTCAGGGGCAGAGGGTTTAGCCTTGTCTACTCAATTAATTCATCTGACTAAAGATTGTGCAAATCACAATCTATGGCCTGACCACTGAAATATCGGTAAAGCAAATATTCTTTATTATTCTTAAATATTATAGTAGGGAGAGAAAGAACATATATGTGAATAATATTGAATTGTAGAATTGGAAAAGACACTGTTATGGTGGAGGTTTAGGTAGGAGCTGGTGGTCTAGAGGTTAGGACCATAAACAAAGGGGTTTCAGGTCCAAGTCCAGGCTCCGGTACCTCTGAGATATTTTTGATCAAGGTACCATCCCACTACATTGCTTTTTGGGTGCTGTTGATAGCTGACCATTGCTCTGTGTGTAGAAAGGTTTATTGTAGATGTCACATTCTGTTGTGGTGCACTGTGTGTAACATGGTGTGTTCCCAATGTCACAATTTCACGTGTGTGTTGGTTGGTGGGTTAGAAGGGTGCTCATATTGAGCATTGTATTTGTAGTGTGTAAGAAGTAGCTTGTTAGCATTTGGCCACATGTTGCATCAGAAAGCAGCTTCAACCAAGTTTTAGGCTCAGGTAAATACAACAGTCCACAATTCAGAATAGACTGAATTCAGTGAAGCTCTAGCATTCATTTGGGAATTATTTAACTAGTTTGGACAGTGCCTGATAAAGAATTCATTTCATTACAATACCTGCCAATGTAGATACAAAAACAACAAAAATTGGGCCATTTATTTGGATTAGGAAAGTATTACTTGCATGTAACTGACATTTGTTTCTATAAAGCATAAAAGAGGTAGAAGAAAAATATCAGCATTAAATATTTTAGCCATTTTTCAGTTTGCCACATTCTGCTCTTCGGAACTACAATATATGGATAATCAATGCTGGTCAAATCTATAGGCATATTGTCCAGTAAATATATGCTGATACTACAATTCCAGTATCACTGTGGCTGCCTAGTTTTGGCTCTTTGACACTGCTATGACGAAGTACCGGTAGTGGAGAAATGGTACTTAAAAGACTAAGAATGCATCCCTGCAAAAAAAGAAACAAAAAAGTAACCATTGCTTATGCACTAAACAGCAACTAAAAGATGTATACGCCGCTCTACCCAAATGTTATGATCTATAGAAACAAACTTGATGGCAGAATGTGTTTATATGTATGCAAACTCTGACCCATGAGTGTGAACATTTTGGACCAAAAATGCGAACGCGGTGAGCAATTCCTTGTGCTAAATAAATACATTTAACTTAGTCACATTTATAATAGTGAATAAATACATCACTAAAATATATAATCAGACTCAAATCTTAACCTACACTGTTAATCTATGTGCTAGAGTGAAATACTGAGGTCTAATGTTCGAGAGACCAACCCGATGGAACGACCCTGGGGTTCCTCACAACTGCCTGTTACCAGTGGGAATTAGTCAACAGGTACAATTAACAAACCAATTTTTCATTTATTCTAAAGCTTATTTAGGATATATGAGAATAATCGATGTGTTTTCTTGTATTGTTTAATTGTACAATGTGAAGCAACGTACGCTTTTCCAAATGTAATCCGCTCACTTGACTGCACTCACTGTGCATATGAAAACATTTATTTACGTTATATGTGACACTGATAGTCTGGTTCAACAGCAAGATGGCTTCATAGTAACATCATAAAAAACTGTGTAATTTCTAACTGTTCATTGTTCATGTATTCGACAGTTTCTGCTCTAAAATGCAGATGACCGCAGCATTTTCTTGCACTGACTCCACACCCTCAGAGCAAATAGAAAAATCGCTATAGAAATCCTCATGGGCATGTGCACACAATCTTAAATATGCATGAGGTGATTGACAGGACCTGCTGAAAGGTCCAAGCTCACCTGTGTTTAGTGAAAGCCACAGGGTTGTTTATACAATAGTAGCCTGTTGCTTGAACAGCAGGTAGTTTCATGCCAAACCAGATCCATGTGCAGCAGTGAAGTTGCAAGACAAGGGCATGTAAAACTACTGAAACAGGAGCTTGTTAGTTAGCTCTCAGGTGATGGAGACACAGAGAAAGCAGGTGAGAACTGTCTCAGAACAGGGAAGGAAAAAAGTGTCTATATAGGGGTTGTGTGTCTGTTATAGGGTAATAATCAAGAATCTACTAAAAGATGCTCTTTTCAGCATCTAAAAACTTCCTTGATTTCTTATAAAGTACAAATCATCTCTCTCATGGACGTGCACACATCCTACAATACAGAGCCAATCAGTCATCATTTACGCATCAGTCAGTACACGCTTGCCCAGGCTGCAGAGAACCACACTAAGCAAATGAACTTTCTCTGAGGAAGCACTATAATATGGAGACAATATACCATCAATTAACATTAACCAGGCCAAAAAAAAAAAAAGACACTAAAAATAATGACGAGATACCAAATCTTCAATTTTTATTACTTTATTAGTTTTTATCCAAGTTCCATTCTTAGCATTTTGCTCTTCGACTTAATGTGTCTACCGGGTTCCAATGGTAACCTGCCACACTCTGATGAGGTTGTCAGTGTAGCCAGCAAATAGAGTCTGAGAAAAACAAATATGAAATATTATATGTTTAACACATATGCTCAAAAGATCAGCCACGATCCTGTATTTATTTTTATTTTTACATTTAACCATCTAATAGAAAGCTGCAACACTTTCCAAGTAATCCAACCTAAATTTTTACTTAAGTATCCACTGCCCACACCAACAGAAAGACAGTCACATTCTCCAACACACACGTCTGAAGCAGAAAGCTTGACCCAAAATGGACCGCTTACCTGTCCATCAGCAGACCATGCCAAACAAGTGCACTGAGGAGGCTCTGCCTTACTGCTGGTGCTGATCACCTCCTGCCTCAGTTCATCAACAATGATCTTTCCCTCCAGATCCTGCAGAAGAAAACACCAGAAATTTAGCAAACGTTAGGGAGAAACACTGCAGAAATATTTAGAGTATTAACTGTAGTGGCCATTGCTTCTAATACTATACAGTAGCGATGGGGAAAATATTTTTTTTAGATGCATCGCGAAGCAGGAATGAAAGATTCTGAATCGATTTTAAAATGTTAAAAATCGATTTTGTACATATTAATTTTCAATGCAATGTTGAGGAACAAAAAAGCGGAACTCCAATGTATGGAAGAGCCCGGACAGTCTCTGGATGACGAGCTGGATGAGCGAAATATACGAGCAGCGCCCTCAACATTAAAAGCGGGCGGTTGGAAGAACTTTTATGAAGTTGAAGAGAAAAAGGACCTGGACAAGAGTCACACTATATGCAAGTTGTGTAAAACTAGAAAAAACTAAAAAAAAAAAAGAAATATTTTGGCAACACAACAAACATGAGAAACCGCATTGTACGTTTTCCGCAATGTCAAAGTTTAAAGTCTAACCCTAACTGCACAGCGAAGCACACTTGCATCTGAACATGTAGACCAGCTCTTGTTCTTACACAAAAACTTAACACTCAATACCTAAGCACATTTGCACTGCCACACACTGTAGCTTATTTTGTAGGTTTTGTATAAGAGCTGCTTTCCTACTTGGCATTTCGACACTTTTTTGTTCATCTTGTTCCCAAATTTTTTGTTTGAACTGAAATTGTATTATAAAACACTGTGGAACAAATACTTTAGTTTCTTTAAACTTTGAGGGATGTGCTCAAGATACTGTTTGAAATGTTAAGTATTGGACTCTAAAGTATTTGTGAATATAAGCAGCTGTATTTATGTTCTTAAGTGATTCAGAATGTGCTGAAGTCCAAAAGCATCACAGTTGTTTGTTGTTCAAAATAGGCCACAAGCATTATTTATCTGTCAAAGCTGTGATTTCAGTACAAAAAAATTCTGTTTGAAGATTTACACAGCTGATTGTTTTGATAATGGAATTTTGAAGTAAATTCATTTTGGCTCATTACAAATGTTTTGCTTTGAAAGTACCAAGGTGAGTGGGGAGAAAGATGCATTAATAATCATTTTATAATCGCATCACAGCCCTCTGAATCATAATCGAATCGAGAGGTGCTTAAAGATTCTCACCCCTACTATACAGGGGGTCATCGACTTGCAGCTTAAAAAAAGAAAAGAAAAGAAAGCACATTTACTGTCTCACGATAGTAGAACACAGTTCTACTAAATGCTTTACAGTAATACCCGAGTGCCATGAGATTGTAGGGACAGGGAGAAAGATGTTTGTCTTATTCACCATTAGTATTGAATAAGAGTTCATATGTATTGATGGGTGAGATGTGGGGTTTAGTGCAGTGCATGTGTGAGGGGTGTTTTTGCTTATATGTTTGTTTTATGCACCGTTAGTGTTGAATTATAGTTCATGTCAATTGGTGTAATACTGCACTGTGCTAAGGCACCATCAGTGTGGCCTTGACAAGTCTCCTCTCCAATGTGTTTACTGCCGGCTGCTAATAAACCACAGTGCTGTTCAATAAAGCCTCTGAAACATCATAGTTACATCACACTTGGAGGAACCAAACCCTGACGTAACTCGCTTTCCCCATGAACGGATAATTTGCAAGTAGTGTGTGTGCGCGGAGGTGTCTATAAATTACAGTAAACCGGTAAGAAAACATTACTGAAAATATGTTTTTGGATTTATGCCAGACATACTGTTCATAGTTTACAATGAAAACAAATAAAAATACCCATACGATGCCCGCAATAAAGAGTATGCCAATTTGTATAAGCAATATGATGGAATATTTTTACTATCCTGTGGGAACAAGCATGGCACTGATGTACACTGGTCTTCACAAAAAGCTTAGCCCAACTACTCAATATGAACAAAAGACTTAAAATGTAGGAGGAGACACACTCCAGCTTAATAAAACAAACGGGTTATAAATGTTCAGCTAAAAACCCAAACTAATGTAAGTATAGTTTTATGGAAGAAAATTAGAAATTCCAAACAATTTCTGCATACAAATGACCAAGTATTTATACTTAACAATTATTAATAAAGAATTAATCATGACGAAACAAACAACAACAAAGAAAATAAACATTTTAAAGCCAATTCTAAAAATCTGTGTTGTCAGACAGAAATGTAAAAATAAAGTAACCGAAAGATGCCATTACCCAGATCTTGATGGAGGGGCCAGTGGCTGCACAGAGCCAGTATCGGTTGGGGCTGAAGCAGAGAGCACTGATGGGGTCACCACCGTCCAGAGTGTACAAATGCTTGCCTTCATTCAGATCCCACAGCATGGCTTGTCCATCCTGCAGAGGAACAGGATGTTTAAAAACATTTTGAAATATGACACAGCTACAAGTACATTCATTAGTAGCACAAATTGTAAAACAATTCCCAAATACTCCCAAATCTACAGGAGAAAAATGTGTCATTACCTTACAATGGTTCCTTAAAAACAATAAATAAGCCTCAGCCCACCTTCTGAATAACAGACTGATGTCAATGTAGTCTTATCTACACATAAAGAACAGCATTACCTTTCCACCAGAAGCACACAGTGATCCATCAGGGGAAACCGTGACGGTGTTCAGGAAGCCAGTGTGTCCAATATGGTTGGTCTTCAGTTTGCAGTTGGCCAGGTTCCATACCTGAATGAAGACCACAGATTCAGTGTTAATTCTTACCACAAAGAAAAAACAAAAATTGTACTTAAATCACTCCTGAGTTAGTACCAAGAACATGCTCCTATTCAAGATGTAATAATAGAGGAGCTACAGAGCCAAACCAAACAATTTAAACTCTTTTCCCCACTTTCTACTTCAACAAATGCAGGCATAAGCATGTACTTACCTTGACCATCTTGTCCCAGCCACAAGAGACAATAATGGGGTTGTTGCTGTTGGGGGAGAAGCGCACACAGGCCACCCACTCACTGTGGCCCTCATCCTGTGGAAACACAAATCTCTGATCAGTCTGGGTCAACTGCAAAATCTTAACACAAATCAGTCTATTTCACAAGATCATATACAATATATTAGGCTCAGCATGTCTGACCTGAATGGTGTACTTGCAGACACCCAGGGTGTTCCATAGTTTAACGGTCTTGTCCCGTGAGCCGGACACAATTTGACGGTTATCTGCAGAAAAGGCAACGCTCAGAACATCCTTGGTGTGTCCAACAAAACGACGAGTGGTGGTTCCCCTAAGGAAAATCAAAAAATGTAAATAAGTGTTCAAACTCCTAATTACACTTTTACGAAACATGCACATGCTTTCTCTGAGCATATCTTACTAGATAGAGATAATACTTCACATGGACCACATTTCAAACAGACACACCACTGTCAGGCAGTAGAAGGAACACCTGTATTTACCAATTAGTTACCATATATCCTTCAATAAACCAGCGTTTATTAAAAAAAAATTGCCGCTAAATATCCATCAAGAACCTTCAGATATTGTGGCAGAAATTAGTAATTACATGTGCTTCACTTCTACAACTGTCTTCCAAAATCAGGGGTTTGTTTTAAGTAGTTTTATACATTTTAGTGAATAAATTCTGTTAAAACACAGAGGTAGAAAGTGAAAGCTCGGAGGCGCGGGCTCATGGAAGTTGGGGCGGGGGGCAGTTTGTCATGACAAAGACGTCTATTTGTCATGACATCTCTTCAAACACAGCGTTTATTGGAAATGGGCGTCAATAAGAGGCAGGCTATTATTAAAAGAAACAGTATTTTACCGTTTCAGACATTAATCAAACCAGACATTACAGAAAGCTGACAGACTGTATGGGCTCCTGTAGTTCTGACGCACTGATCCACCGCTTACTGCCAAACTTACGTGGTGAGATCCCAGAGCCGGAGTGTGCTATCCCACGACCCGGAGAGTGCAAACTGCCCATCTGAGGAGATGACCACATCACTGACAAAGTGAGAGTGACCACGCAGGGCACGCTGGGGAACACCATAGTTAGTCTCATCACGGGTCAGCTTCCACATGATGATTGTCTTGTCTGCAACAATGAGAAAAAACTTTTAAATGCATTTGAAAATGATTTATATGCACTGGAGCAGACAAAACTACTGTACTTACACACTCAAAATATAAAAACATTTTTGGGAATGATTTACATGTATTGACTTGGACCGTACCAAACTTCAAAAAGTCCCACAAAGTAAAGGAAACCTACATAGCATTGTAAATAACGTTTAAATAACCTGGTCCACATTTAATTCTTCAGTTTGAGAATTTTTTTTTTTATAATAAACCTAGACACAACCCCAACTCGAGACTGTCCATTCACCAGTACAGATGGAGGCTAACGTGTAGCCGAGGGTGAACTATGCTACTTATAATAGCACTTATAATAGAGTCACGACTCGCACACTTTAGACTGCGCTTAATACAGAGCAGAAGGTGGTGTTTATATAACTTGTGAGTACTTTGGTACAACTTGTGTGAAAAGGACGGGAGAGGTGTTTCTGCCACATAGCAGGCGCAGACTCGCTTACCTCTGGACGCAGACAGAATCATGTCAGGAAACTGAGGCGTTGTGGCAATTTGGGTCACCCAGCCACTGTGGCCCTTTAGAGTCCCCCTTAGGGTCATCTGCTCAGTCATTTTGGCAAGTGTACACCGTGCCTATCAACGTGGATGGCTTTAGATTGAGTCGAAGGGCTAAAACAGCCTAACTACCCAACAGTTTAGGCACAGGAAAAGGACCGCCAAGCCACCGGAAACACATCTTAACACGCGGGTTTGCACTGTTGCATTCTGGGAATTGTAGGAGCTAAGAAAGATTCTGGATTTAATTTCGGTAATTTCGGTAGTTTAATATTAAAACAAATTATTTTAGTAGCCAAAAATATTGTAAACATATTTTATTCCCCAAACAGTTCAAGGACCTGCAGTGTACCATGAAACAAACTATGATTTGCATTACTGAAGTGGCATGGGTAGGGTATTCTGTAGCCATTCTCAAGAAACAAATATTGAAATTGCTATCAAATAATGACTCAAATGAAACTGTATAGCACATTTTCACACACAGAAGAAAAGTACAAATGCAATTGTACTTGCAATAAATAAATAAACAAAATACCAAATTATTTATATA
>JBBIGC010000024.1:9258067-9272475 GCA_037576955.1 Lepidarchus adonis
CTCTCTCTCTCTCTCTCTCTCTCTCTCTCTCTCTCTCTCTCTCTCTCTCTCTCTCTCTCTCTCTCTCTCTCAGCCCAAAGTACCACAGGAGCTAACTGTAGGGTTTCAAGGCCAAAGACACACATGCAAAATGAGATGCCAAAGAAAAAAGCCACCGGATCAGAAAGCGAGAAAGGGAAATGAAGAGAGAGATGAGAGATAGAGTGAAGGTGGTGTGATATGCATTAGGCTATTTCTCTACCTTCAGGAGGTGCCTGTGAAAACTGTGGCGATCGGCTGTGGCTGAGAGGAAGCCATGCTCATAGCGTGGAAAGATCATCTGACAGCAGAGGAAGACAAGAAATGAAGCAGAGAAAGTGAAGAACAAAAGCAGGATGGACAGAGTGGCCGATTTAGATGAGAAGATCTCAGTAAAGAGTGATTTCAACACTATTCGAGCTGAATTTGTTCTACCAGAAGAGATTTATTAACAAAATATGGGGTAAATGTGTAATTCTTTGTAATATGTGTGACAAACATTTCACAACAGGCCCCACACTCAGTAACAATAACAATATGGTGCAAGGCTTTGTTTATTAGGCATGTGCATGAGGTCAGTTCAAACAGGGCTGTTAACGCTTAAGGAATGGTATCATATTTGGGTTTATTAGTGAAATAGGAGAAATGTTTTCTGAATTTGATAAAAATATTGAATTGGATTGTTGTTTTGCATATGTTTTGTGGAAAAAAAAAAACAACTTGAAGGACCTGTTTTTGTTGTTAAGTGGAGAATGAGTCCTTTTCATACAGAATAAATATGAATGGATTACCTATAGATGAGTGTAGCAATAAGGTATAACTCCAAACTTCTGGAGTATGATGGACATTTAGGCTTAGTTCATTACAGAAGATCAGAAAAATTACAGTTAGAATTGTAAGAACATAACTACACTGCAGAATGTTTTATATATTACTATATTTTACTATATTACTATTACTAAATATATTACTGAATGCTCCACTTGCTTGCAAATTTTAGATTTGACAGTTCGACCTCCATTAACCGTCTCCATATGCTTCATTTGCTACGCACCCACGAGCCAAAACAGGGGCTGTTGCTCCAAGCTACAGGCTTTAACTGACGCCATCTTTGTAAACCTAGACTCTTCTTTATGGTTTATCATTGCTATTCAGTGTCGACCAGAAAAAATCTTTTGTCTTGGAAGTTTCTTTTTCCAGCTTTCCAGTTATTCCTTGCCTCTGTCACCATCAGCTTGCTCATTAGGACCTGGATTCTATAAAGCTGCTTTGTTACAATGTCAACTGTAAAAAAGTGCAACATAAATAAAATTTGTTTGTTTATTTTGTCACTATTATTTTTATTATTACAATTTTTTTTTTTTTTTAATTATTTTTTGTGTGTGTGGTACAACCCCCCCGCCTACCACCCCCCAATGTGTGTATGTTCATTGTAAAGTGACCTTGGGTTTATGAAAGCCGCTATATAAATATAACTTATTATTATTTATTTATTATTAAAATGTAATTTCATTAAAAATGGCCTATTTGTCAGTTCTAGCTTTTGTGCATCACCCTCTATATACCCTGAGCCTAAATAAAGGCTGACAATAATGAGTTCAGATAGATACTGAATTAAAATCATGGATGTTGTCTGTACTAACAACCCCAGGTAAAACTGATCCAGCTCCAACAGAATTTTAGACAGGAAGTTTAGAGCAGCGTTGCAATGTCAACAAGAAGAGTGAAAGAAAAGTAACAGTAAGCCACTATTCAGAAACCGCCACTGCAGAGACATTGCCAGGATTCAAGGTAAAGTTTGCAGGTGAAGATGGACGGTGAGCAGAGAGGGACAAACCTTTACTGTGAGAATCTGATTACTGAGCAGGCCTGCAGAGGCAGTGTATGCTGGAAGGCCCTGGGAGGTCAGAGGGAGTCATACAGAAGTGAAATGACAGAGGGATAGGAGGAGATAAACACATAGACACAAAGACAAGGATTACGAGAATATTACAAGGATTACATGAGAAAAATGAACAGGGGTATTGTTAGAGTGTGTATGAGGAATGGAGTCAGCTTTGCTCTGAAAGATCTTTGTGCCTCTTCTATGTGGATGTAATTCGCACTGACCTACTTTTCTAGCCAACAAACAATGTGAAGACTCTTATAGACATCCTGGCTATATTGGCAATCCAGATACCACGCGCTTCTGGATATGATTACCTTTCATTGGCGCACATTAGCCCATGAGGTTTCTATTTACAGTTGTGGTTGAGAAGGCAAGGGATCCATAAAGAAAGGTAACTCTTTCCCAGGAGAAGTTCATGCTTTTTCCCATAAGGACAGTGGCTTTGGTGCGCTAACATTTTACACTGGAACTGTGGCAACCGCAAAGAACCTGAAAAGGGCATGATGAGTCAGCACCTTTATTGCCTGATTTAGCATAAAACTGCCTCTATCTTAGCGTAGTAATCAACATATAAAGACTACACTGTGAGACAGAGTTTACTGGTTACATTGTCCACCTGTAGTGTTAAGTGAGTCCTGCCATCTGGAAGAAAACTTAAATTGTCTTGTAAGCCAAGAAGCTAGTATCCGCAAGGAGCATTAATGAACTCTAATGGATTAGGTCTCCTGCCAAACAGAGCATAATGTTAGATGAAAGTAAGTGTTACTTTATTATAATCAACACTGGGACACCATAATGCTTCAATCTTAATTTTCTTTTCACTCCTATTTGTCTCACTTCTCAACAACATATTACTACGCATGACAGCCCAAAACAAAAACAGCATGGACCACACACACACAGCCTTTAATACTAGTCCACCTGTCTTAAACTAGAGTCCAACAAAGCCACCTGTTTCTAATAGACCTGAGCTGGCATACAGATGGAAAAGGAAGAGCTTTGACAAAGCATGAGTGGTCAAGATAAACAAATTGTCCAGATATGATAGCCCTATCAAATATTCACAAAAAAATAGCCCTATCAAATATTCACAAAAAATAGCCCTATCAAATATTCACTCATTTCTGATTTCATCTGTATTGGAAAATAGGTAGATTCAAGATGGCCTCCACAAAGGAGGAGTAACTGGGTATCAGGAGCAGATGAAGGATGGTACAAATGTTGCCCACAATCTTGATCATTCATACTCAAATTCTATCTACAATCTTGATCATTCATACTCAAATTCTATCTACAATCTTAATCATTCATACTCAAATTCTATCTACAATCTTAATCATTCATACTCAAATTCTATCTACAATCTTAACCATTCATACTCAGATTCTATCTACAATCTTAACCATTCATACTCAAATTCTATCTACAATCTTAATAATTCATACTCAAATTCTATCTACAATCTTAATCATTCATACTCAGATTCTATCTACAATCTTAATCATTCATACTCAAATTTGATCTAAAATATTGATCATTCATGCTCAAATTCTATCTACAATCTTAATAATTCATACTTAAATTCTATCCACAATCTTGATCATTCATACACAAATTCTATCCACAATCTTGATTATTCATACTCAAATTATATCTACAACCCTAATCATTCATGCTCAAATTTTATCTAAATTCTTGATCATTCATACTCAAATTCTATCCACAATCTTGATCATTAATACTCAAATTCTATTTAAAACCTTCATCATTCATACCCAAATTCTATCGACAATCTTGATCATTCATACTCAGATTCTATCTACAATCTTAATCATTCATACTCAAATTTGATCTAAAATATTGATCATTCATGCTCAAATTCTATCTACAATCTTAATAATTCATACTTAAATTCTATCCACAATCTTGATCATTCATACACAAATTCTATCCACAATCTTGATTATTCATACTCAAATTATATCTACAACCCTAATCATTCATGCTCAAATTTTATCTAAATTCTTGATCATTCATACTCAAATTCTATCCACAATCTTGATCATTAATACTCAAATTCTATTTAAAACCTTCATCATTCATACCCAAATTCTATCGACAATCTTGATCATTCATACTCAGATTCAATCCACAATCTTGATCATTCATACTTAAATACTATCAGCAATCCTGATGATTCTTATCCACAATCCTGAACAGGTACCTGCTTAAATATTCTTGATTATTCTAATTTAAATCCTAATCTTAACCTTATTAAAAGTCCACAAAAAGCTATCTCTATCAGAACAACTGTGACTTCAAGGATATGCTGTCACGGTCAGCATGGCAATGAGATTCACACCATCACTGCTGAGTGAAAGCTCCACAGTGTGAAGGCGAATGAAACTGACATATAAATTTACACATAGCTCAGCAGTGTATGATCTCACCAGCGCTGCAGGGCATGGCTTTAGTGTTTGATGTTTCTGGAAAACTCACCCTGGGCCCCATGTCTCCCTGGTCGCCCTACAGAGGAAAAAAAAATAATTACCCATTGCTTGCATGCAACCATATCTGACATAAGCATCGCACAGTGACAAGTGATTCATTCTGTAAAAGCCCTGAAGCTGTGTTTAAAAAAGTACTGTGCTATCTCAAAGCTGGCTTGCATTAAGCTAAAACCTTCACTGATATCGCTCAGTGGTGTAGTAAATCGTGAAAATATCATGCTGGAATGCCTTCTGAACTCTGGTGAAGTGTACCTTATCTCCTTTTGGACCCGGCATCCCCTGGCAGAAAAGGAGACAGATTTGAAATATATAAAAGATAATAATCACCATACCATCCAACATTACAAACAACCAATCTCATTCAAGCCTTCTAATTTTGCATGCTGAGCATTTCGCATGTACTATGCAGACAAAGTCTCCAGCCAACAATGATACAACATTCCTAGTGCAATAGCCATCAAATAGCAATTCAATTTAGACATATGTATTTACAGGAGAATTTTTCTTTAACAACAAAAATTATGACCACAAAACTAAATAATACATATGGAACTTGAATATGAAATATTGGGTTCTACCAGATGGACTATTAAAAATGTAAGTATATACTCTATGTGTATATGTATATTTTTTTTTACATCATTAAAGTGTACTTTACAGACTTTTTCACCATGTAAAAATGACAACACTTTTTATATATAGTCCTCCTCATATTTAAGGCACCATAACGTCTGGGACAAGTGGCTTCACAAGTTTTTGTGATTACTCAGTGTTTCATTGCTTCAATACTGCAGAAATAAGATTTCTAGGATTGCCTCTACCATTTGGAGTCTGTAGTTGCCATTGTTCAACATGAGGAGAAAATGCTGTGCCAATGAAAGTCAAGGAAGCTGTTATGAGGCTGAAGACCAGAATAAAACTGTTACATCAGGCAAAGCTCAGGATTACCAAAAATCAGTTTTCTGGAATATCAAGAAAGAGTGCATGAGCTCTGTAATTGCAAAGGGACTAGTATGCCAAGGAAGATCTCCGCTGCTGGTAACAGAAGAATCGTCTGTATGGTGAAGAAAAGTTCTTAAACTCCTGTCCACCAGATCAAAAACAGTCTTCAGGAGGCAGGTGTGTCTTTGTCAGAGACTACTAGCAGAAGATGACTTCATTAACAGAAATACAGAGGCTATACTGCAAGATGCAAATCACTAGTTAGCCACAAAAACAGGACAGCCTGATTGTACTAGTGAAAAATCACATAAAAGAGCCTCCAGAATTTTGGAAAAGGGTGTCATGGATAGATATGACCTAGACTAATCTGTATCAGAGGTATGGCAAGAGATAAATGAGGAGATGAAAAGGGGGTGGGGGGGTGGGCAGGTGTTGCTGCCACAGGTACTAATCTTTAATGATGATGTAACTGCTGATGACAGTTGCACGATGAAATCTGAGGTGTAAAGAAACATCTCATCTGCTCAAGTTCCAGTAAATGCCTCCAAACTCATTGGACAGTGATTTATCCTTCAACAAGATAACAATCCCAAACATACTGCTAAGGCAACATGGAAGTTTCTCTAAACTAAAAAATGAAATATGCTTGAATGGCCAAGTTTGTCACCTGATTTAAATCCAACTAAACATGTTTTCCATATGCTGAAGATGAAACTCAAAAGGACAAGACCACAGAACAAGCATGAGTTGTAAGTGTCTGCAGTAGAGGCTTGCCAGAGCATCACCAGAGAAGATACTCAGCATCTGGTCATTGAGTGAGACAGGCAACAAAGTATTAAGCTTGACTGCTTACCGCAGGGTTCTGTTCCACATTGTGTGACAAAAGTCGAATTTCAACATAATTTGAAACCCCTTACATAACATTAGTAGACTCGCTATTTCATTACATACTATGTGTGTAATGCCCTGGGGCAATTCCTCTGTCAGTCCACCAGAGGGAGACATTCACCCACCTGAGGCTCTGTATTGTACTTTTCTAAGCATTTTATTAAATGTGCTTTCACTTTCACTTTTCACATCATAAAAAAAGGTCAGTGTCATAACCACAAATTTTTGTAAATTGAGTATGTCATAAGTCGAAGACTGTACCTACCATTACTGTGTCCCAAACATTAAGGTGCCCTGAAATGAAGGGGGCTATATATAAAAGCGTTGTAATTTCTACATGGTGAAACTAAGATAAATGTTTGTAAATAACTTTAAATTAATTTCTGGAATGTGCACTTTTTAATTTGATTTTTCAAATTCACACATATACTGTATATATTTACAGATGTGATTGCCTGTGGTTTTTCTAGGTTCTTTTGCGATTTTGGAAGACTTGTGGCTATGACATTGGAGGGATTTTAGTAGACTGGCTATTTCTGGGAAGATGCTATCTTTCTTTCTCATCTGCTCTGGGTTTCTGTTCATGGCATAGTGTGCAGCTTATTGCAAATGTACTTTACATTTCAGGGAAGGCTTTATTTAAATGATGTGTAGATTAACTAGGGTTGGCAATAATTTAATTAAAATTTGATTAATTGGTTGATTATGTAACTAAGGGGGTAATAATTTTTTCCTATAAGGTGCTGGTTAACATTTTTCCATCATTGAACTGTATCGTTTGTTTCATTTGATTGATGATCTGAAATAAATCTGATGAATGTGCAAAATCCAAAAAGTCAGGAGGATCCCAAATACTATTTAATGGCACAGCATTTGCTAAACATACTCCAGTGTATCTGCGTATGAGTGTCCCCTTGACTGGATGCACATTCTAATGGAGTGTGTAGAGATTGAGCTGGAAATACAGCACGAGGTACCGTCACACAGTGGAGCTCTTCTCTTCCATCTTCCTTACACACAGATGGAGTGTGTTATTATTCAAGGCAGACGTGCAACACATGTTTCATGTTCTGGCAATTTTAATGTTTTAATACATATATTATCATGTGCATTTGCATGTGTCTGACTGAAAACCTAATCGCATATAATACTAGTCTGAACTTTTCAGTAGAGTGACTGCCTTAAATAACTAGTTAAAAAATGGCTCCAACCTTCTCTTCTCTAACTGTGGAGCAACCATAGACTTTGGGCCTCATTTCAAGTGGAATTGCACTAAATCATCACCTTATCGCTCAAAATTATGAGTGCTTTGCTAACAGTTACAGACAATTAATCGACTCTGAAGTTTATACTTTTACTTAGATGTAATGGCCTTTTGAAGAGGCTCCTTCCAACCAGCCATTCTTCATTCTCCCTGGGCCGTGACAGGCCTGCTGGCTCTATGTAAACATGGGCATGTGTATTGAGGGTTCTGATGAATTTAGAGGGAAGTAGAAGCTCTTTCTTGCTCCAAAATGTCAAGCATGCAGTCCTAAGGTAATAGAGCAGAGTTTAATACCACTGGCTAGAAAAACACAACTGCTTCTTTAGGGAGGAAAGATTATTATGGATCAAATTGGAATTTTAATGTGAATACATTACAGGGTAAGTTCAGAAATATAGCAGTTTTATTGCACAAAACCACAAAGCTATTTGAATCAGGATATGAGAACATACCGGGCTGCCCTTGGGACCAGGAGGACCCTGCAAATACAGAAAATATATTAATGAGTGTGTACCTAAGCCCAGGAGCAATTGCCCAATTTGACACTTACCCCAAGATTAATTCTTCAACCAAGACATTTTACTAAATGTCTGCAGCATTGCATTAGCTAAGATGCTCATGTAGAAAACAAGTAATGGAAGCTTATAGTCACCAGTTCAGTATTGTTCAGCCTGAATTAATCATCACACACTTGCCTCAAATTTGCAAAATGATTAAGTAGACTCAAACAGTCTCAAACAGTCAAGCAAATTTTGAGCATGGTTTCACTGATTTACATTTGGCTTTTTGCCTGAACCATTGATTTAAATACATGTCATCACTCAAATAAATTTTTATATTAAAACAAAACATGGATTTCATGAAAATTTCTATTATCTAGTGTCTTAAACATCAGGTAACTCACAACAGACCTATCCATACTCCTCCCACTGCATTCTTACATAGTAACTTTGCTTGGACATATAGGACAATGTTGTTTATTTATAGCTGCCCACTACTCCAAGTGTGGACGTGTCATGGGTTTAGTTCAGATGTCACATTTCACTGTGGTGCACTGTGTGATTAAGTGTGGTCACTTTTACTAAATCTAGCAACTTGTTGTGCCACCCTTAGCAGCAAGATAACTGGCTATGAGTCGTTCACATCACTGTGGAGGTATTTTGCTCCACTCTGCTTTGCAGAATTCAGCCACATTGGAGGGTTTTCCCACATGAACAGTTTGTTTAACATCATGCCAAAGCATCTCAATAGTATTCAAGCCCAGACTAGGCCTCTCCAAAATCTTTGTAAGGGGCGCACCGTCGGGCCCCTGCAGTGCCTCTCCAGCCCACATGGGGGACTGTAGGGGGCGCGCGCCACCAGACCCCTGTAGCACTCCTCCTAGGGACAGACGGCCTACCAGAGCGAGTAGTGCGGCCGCGGTAGTACCCGCAGCTGACCAGGGGGGGCGCTATCAGCGGTAAGTGTCCGCACCTGGGGACTAGGGTATAAAGAGGCGCCCAGCGTGCAGATCGACGCTGGTCCATTGTTCCGTATTGTTCGAAACAAACCCAGCCGGTAATTTGGTGAGTCGAGTCGGTCTTTTCTCTTAGCCGTTCTCGACCGATCTGCCTCTTTTAGAACCTGACTATCTAAGCACCTTGGTGCTCTTCTTACAAAGTACTTTGTGCTATGTTTTCCCTGCTATTTCTCTACTCAGTTTCTGAGGTATATTTATGTGTGTGCTGGAGCGTTTCCACGCACACGTAGTGAATCCACCACTTAGAGTGGTATTAGAGAGCGTTTCAGAACAGCCCCAGTTTGTGTTACTCTGCCCCACTCTCTCAGCTCTCTGGCCTCTCCCGCCTGCCTGCTTTCCCCCACGCAGGTGCGGTGGGTTTTGATTTCGATACCCTGGGTAGAGAGAGGCTCAGCATAGTCCAGTGGGTAAAGCACTCGCCCTGGCCGCTGAGGATTGGGGTTCGAGGCTCACTAAAACCTTCTTTGAAACAGACTGTGTGTGTGCACGTGTGGATGAAGGAGTTATTCCCCTTTCGTTTCTGTTTGTTTTTTATTTCTTTGTTTTGTCCTTTTCGGCCGCCTTCAGCATTTGGGTCCGCCCCTAAATTACAATCTTTTTTTTGAGCTATTCAAAAGTGGACTTGATGCTGTGCTTTGAATCATTGTTCTGCTGCACATCCCATGTAGGCTTGAGCTTCAGGAAACAAACAGATCTCCTGAAATTCTCCTTAAGGATATACTGGTAGAGAATTCATAGCTCCATCAATTACAGTCATCCAGGTCCTGACCCATCAAATGTCCTGACTCACCATCATTTTACATTTTACATTAGATGTAACAGGAGGTAAACCTTCCAAAAAGTTAAACTTTTGTCTTGTCTGTTCGCAGAATATTTTCCCAAAAATGTTGAGGACGATCAAGATGTTTTTTTAGAAAATGTGAGATGAGCCTGTTCTATTTGGTCAGCATTGGGTGGTCAGTGGTTCACAATAGGTTTGGGTAGTATTATTACCTTAAAAAATAAAATTTATTTTATAATTTTGTATTTACTTAGGTTATCTTTGTCTAATATTAAAATTAGTTTGAGGGTCTGAAACACGCAAAATATGCAAAAAGACAATGTCTCACTGGACTTGAGACACTAAGCATTTTATCCATCTCATGCTGGGTGTTTGTCTGCTTCTCTATTTGCTATACTATCACTGTTCATTGCTGTGCTATACATGAACAAGTGTAAAAGTAGTAAACAGAGCTGCTGTGCTTCTTTAAACAATCTCTAGTGAAGCTGGAACTGGCTGGAGTAAGTGATGGCATTTCAAAGTGCCCATGAAAATATTGTTGTGCGTATTTAATACCAAAGATCAGCACATGTCTACTTTAACGTCACGTAGTGAATCAAAATTCCAACCAAAATTCATCAGGATGATGGTTGTTTTTAATCAGCATTCTGTAAAACTTTCCTTGCAGCAGTTGCTGTGAAAGAACACATTTGTGGGTGGAGCACAGATTAGGGTCAATTAAAGTCCGCAATCGATAGGAAACAGATACGCTATCGAATGTCTGGATTGTGCTGCTCCCTGCTGTTATATGGAGGTGTAGGTTAAAGCTGCGTGACAGATGGGAGTACTTACGGGCTTACCATCCATACCCAAAGGACCCTGCAAGAGGAAGAGACAGAGATAGAGAGATCCATCAGAGGATGACATGTGTTCAGAGGATCAGAAGCATCAAGTTTTGAGGTCATCTCACAGCTTAGAGTAATGATACATGTGGTTGTGGAACAGAGACTGAAATATAAATGCAAAACTGTCATTTAAGAATCTGATTTGACAATTTATGCTGCATCTCTCTTATCACAGTAACAAACTATGAGTCCTTTGAAAAAGACACCATCTTATATATGTGTCACACATGATTTATAATGACAGAGGCTGAAAAACTGAATAGTAGACAGGTATCAAGACTTAAAGAGGGACAGAGGAGGGGTGGAGGGATATATTGAGCCAAATCTGTAATGTAACTCATCTTCAGACAAAGACTGCAAATGGATACAGATAGCACGAGAAAGATACAGTTCCAGACTGACCCTCAACACATGCTGGATAATCTGAGTTAAAAAGAAAACTCAATCCATCATTTCAGGCTCTGCCATGCTTGTAATTCAGACCAGAAAGGTTGCTGTCCACTCTACTGGAGGTGCTGAAACAACACTTAGTAACCCATAGCAATGACCTTAGTTGTTATGAACAGGCAAGTGATCTGATGAACTGTGACATCTTAAGGCATTTACGAAGGAAATGAGCTTATGAAAGCAAAAGGGTTTGTAAAACACTGGAATTAAACCCAGGTATTTGGACTTAAGACAGGACCTTGCTCTCCTTCTGGGTGTAATATAACTGTCCTATGCCAACCATATAAGAATAGGCTCATTAGAGATGTATTTCCATGACGTTTTAGGACAATATTTACAGGAAGGGATCAATTTAGCTGGAATCTATTTACATCCTTTACTAATCAGTATAAACACTGAAGCGTCTTCATATTTGGCAAGTACTAGACTTACACAATTTGTAACTATGCTGTACACCATACTGCACTCCTTATTTCCCTTGTTGTTTTATTTAAACAGTCTTGTCTTTGATAGTTAATTGCAGCACTGGTCACTAGTCATCACATGGCCTCTGTTCTCATTTTGATTTTGTAGTTTCCATCTTGTTACTGTAGTGTGTTATCTCCTTTCTTATCCTGGTTACCCTCAAAGTTTTTTCTTTATGCTCTCAGGGGTTTTTCTATTTGAGTCTTAATTTTTTTCCCAGTGTTTGTTCCTCATGCTTTTTTAGGTTCTGTTTCTTTGTGACTCAAGTCAAGTCAGTTTTATATAGCACTACAATAGATGTTGATTCAAACAGTTGTGAGTCTTGAATGATATCAGTGCTTCTTCTTTATCTTCTTAGGAAGCTTTATATTTTGAGTTGCGGTTCCTCTTTGTTCCTTTAGTGTTTGGAAGTTGTTACCTAATAAGTCTTGGATCCTCTCAATGTTTGCTCCTGATGCTGTTAAGGAGTTTTTCCTTTGGACTCCTGGTTCCTTTTAGTGCTTCATCCTGATTCTCTTAGAGAGTTCATTCTTCCAAATTCTGTTTCCTTTAACTTTTTGCTCTCACCTTACACTCTTGCCCATGACATCTTGACAGGCTCTTCTAGGTATGGACCTAGATTCCTGTAAATCTGCTTTGTGGGTTTGTGTTTTTAATTATTTTGATCAGACTGAGGTATTTAATATGCATAGTCTTCAAACACATTCTAGATACCAGCTTTGAATACATACAGTATGGTTAAATAACAATTCTTACAACAGACAGTAATTTACAACAAAGTAGCTCTCCTGAATTCTTTGTGCAAAACTCTAAATAGCAAACAAATGGAATGAGCAGAAAATACATTTCTATAAAAGCATGAAGAAGAAGCAGAATTTCTTTTCCTTTGATCAGACTGGGGTGTCTGATGATATACAAAGTTTCAAACACACTGGAGACACCAATGTGTGACAGGTAGGAAATACACCACACTTTAAATGACTATGACTAATCTGAGACATAAATGTGTGAAAAAAAGCTTCAAAAAAGAGAAAAAACTCCTTTAATGGACACCTCTCTCCAGCTGTATTGCACAGCTCCCACATCTGAGCCACTGATGAGTGTTTGCCAAACCCATGAAGGCAGACGAGAAAGTGCGAGGGAGAGTAAAAGAAGGAGAAAAAGAAAGGGAAAGAGCGAGGATGCAGATGTGTAGAGCCAGACCAGGCAGGAGCGATGGACGGTGTGTTTTGTGATGGTTTTTCAAGAGAGAGCTGCAAGTCCACATTTGGCAGAGGGACGAGCACGCAGCACCCTTGACCAGCTCTGTTGTTATGCTTGGAGGGACTTCACACAGTTGTGTGTTCCCATGTTGATATTACAGCGGTGAGGAGGCTGCCAAAGCATGCAACCAATCGCATCTGGAGCGCGTGGCCTGCTCAGCCCGAAAGGCTGCTTACAACTAACTCCTTTGCTGAAGGGCAGATGTGCACTTTTGGCATCAGAAAGAACAAGCAGTCTTTGTGCAGTAGCTGCCGGGTGTGAATCTGGTGATGTGCCGAAGTACGTGGTCAGTAATCACACTATTAGCAATGTTTATTTAACGTCAGAATTCAAGAGAATCAGTGTATAACACAACAAGTGTGTGTAGGGCCTGGGAAATTAGCATTTTTGAGGTTAAAATTTTAAATTGAGACAGTCTCTCTCTCTCTCTCTCTCTCTCTCTCTCTCTATGCAAGAGACTCCCAGAGCTTATTGGAGAGGTGGGATCTCTCATATAATTTTCAAATAGCAGCTATGATGCAGTTCAATTTTATATAACGCGTTATGTAGTGAAATGGATTTGCGAAGCAACATTTTTACAGGCTTATAAATCAAGACAAAGTGATGCTTTTGCTGTGATTTCATTGTTCCGCTAATCCCCAGTTTGGGTATGGCACAACTCTTTGGGTCTGTGCCAAGTGAGAATGAACAGTAATCCTTCCTCTGCTCTGGTGCTTTCATGCATTTACAGAAAACCCAGAGCCTCTTGTTTTCCTACAGATGACAATAAGCCATAAGAATAATGTTCCAGAAACCTTTCCCATTAAGTGCTTCTTCACAAATGCAGTTCACCACCTTAATGTTAAGCCTAAACAGAACATTGCAACATGAAAGATGCCTGGAGAGACACATCATCTCCAGCAGGTGGTGCTCTCTGACACCTAAAGCTAGTTACAGCCTCTCACTGCTGAGCTGCCCAAGTATCACAGACACAGAGCTGTCAGGAAGCAGTTGGTCAGAGAGTGGAATTAGAGAGATATTTACCGGGTAGCCATCTCGCCCTGGAGTGCCCTGTTAGGATTAACGAGAATAAAACAACATCAAATCTGGATTAGGATTAAGTGCACAAACAACTGTTGTTTCTAAAGTGAGTTTAAATAAATAATAAATTCACCCAAAGAGAAAGTGCAGATGTTAGAAGTGAGGTTTAGCAGATGAATGCAATGTGATATAGTAAATATTTAAGAACATGCAACACACTTTAAAACTGCTTAATGGCAGCAGTCATGCTGATGTGGCTAATGGGAAAAGTTTGGAGTGGAAGTTCTGAAGGCAGGTTTGGGGGAAACTGATGAAACCCACATGGAGTCTGTGCTGCTCATTATGGGAAACATGATTCAACAGCAACGGTACTAGTCTGTTTTGATGCAACTGTGTGAGTATATAGAGTATTTAATCCCTGAATTGTAATGGAAAGGACACACTCAGACACACACACACACACACACACACACACACACACACACACACACACACACACACACACACACACACACACAC
>JBBIGC010000024.1:9276971-9293574 GCA_037576955.1 Lepidarchus adonis
AATCAGTACAGAAAGTCATTTTTTGTTTTGGCTCTCCTGTAAAGTTGGTGAAATGTCACTTACGCCCTTTTGGCCCTAAGCCCTCGAATTGATTACTGCACAAGTGTTCTTACAATGGATACTTGGTAAATTTGCTGGAAAAGGGCTTATGGTTAACACTCGCAGGCCTATGGCATAACCTTGATACAAAAACATAGTAAAATATGTCACTATTACTTGAAAAAGAAATCACATAAAAATTATGTTTGACACAAATTAGGACTTGATGCAATTGAACTGGAATAAACGACTCATTTGAGCCGATGAGAGATGGTTTGGGTTTGACACCCTGAAGCTGAACTTCAAAGAGATTCTGCAGAGGCCAAAGAAAATGCTTATGAGCAGCTTCCTATTGTGAGTGGTCCTGATTTGGTGATTATGAGGCTCTGATGGGGGTGAACATTCCAGCCCAACACACACCACAGCATCAGTGCATGAAACAAGACCGAGTCCAGCTGTAGACTAGCACTGATATATTTGTGGACCCCTCAGAGAGTTGGACGCCAGCAAGCTTGATCAAACGTCCAAGGCTTTCATGAATCCAATGGAATTTAGCCTGATCCTCTGAGAACAAAATACAAAGAGGTTTTTGAAAGCAAATGTAGCTGTTTATTTGAATTAAAGGCCAATAAGGTAACAATTACGTTTTTCAATAAAGCACATCTTGGCTCTTCCAGGGGCACTTGATTAAAATTATATTTAATATTCTTGAAATGAAAACAAGCTATGAAAGGATTATTGTTATTTATGGCTAATTTAATCTTTCAAATGGGAGGACTGGGGTTTGAGAACAGTGCGGTTAAATGCATAATTTATATTCAGAAGGCACACGGTCTACAGTCAGTGAGACTGAGCAGGGAAATGAACCAGCAATATTTGAACCAATCCATATTTTCAGGCCAAAGTATTATCTTCATCTCAATGTTCAATAATGACAGCCCAATCTAATAAAAGCAGTGTATACAGTATGTGGTAATATGCAATTTAACTGGGTTTATTCAACTTCCTTTAATGTTTCAAATGAAACAATAAAATGCATTTTTCTCAGACGAACAAAATGTTTTGCACCAATTCAAGTGTTAAAATACTTTAAATTAACTTTTACCCTTTAGCTCTTTAACATGATACTGTGTGTATTTGATTACGTGAAGACTCAATGCTCACAAAGATTTACTCTATAACATCTTTAGCAAATTTGAGTTTATGACACTGAAAAACTACATTGAGGACAGTTCTGGATCTATAATTAATAAGTTATTAATGCAGGAGATCCACTGGAGCCCAAACGTATGGACTCAGGCAGTGATTTATGTTTTACTTTAGGCTTATAAATATTTAACATTTATGTCAGTTTGCTAACAATCAACTGGAGACATTTTTTGCTTAGTCTGCTGACATCTACCTTAACTAAAGTTCATGTTACGTCAAGCAAACCTACAATCTGCAGCATCTCTATTTTCCAACTTTACAATAAGACTATACTATTAAAGAGATTGGATTACAATTGCTTTCATTTAGCCAAGTACTTAAATTCGGTCATGAAACCATTTAAATAATTAATAAACTGTAACAAAACAAAGTAAATAAACACTGTATATGAATATATAAATAAGTGCACAAATTACCTGTTTTATCTGAGGAATATGAATATCAGATGAAGCTGACAGGTATAATGCTGACTGATGGAGAAAACAAATTCAGATAATTAACCAGCAAGTACAATAATAATACATAATAATGGGTCTCTATCTAACAGGTCACTGTTACTCTTTCTGTGTTGCAACTGTTTATTAATGGTCAGGTGTTTATGATCTAATTAATAAATTAATGCATCATTATTCATAAACCCATTATAAAGGTAGTTATACCGTTATTGTTTAATAGTAATTGTATTGCATTTTTCTTTATAAGGCATTGACTACCAAGTGTAAATACATATTTTACAATCCAGATTCAATTCCCATGAAATGAACAGGTATAAACAGGTATACAGGTGTGGTCTTAGATGTATACAGTTCCTGCAGACATTTACTCATTAGACTTTTTGTTCTACACTGAGCAGCTGTAACATAAACCCCACCTGCCTGATATTGTGTAGCCCCCACCCCCTCATTCAGCCAAGCCAGCTGTGACTGTGGTGCACTATGGTGATCTGGACATTTCTATCAGAGCTTTAACAATATTAATATTGTGTCCAAGAGCTCTTCTTTGGGATCGGGTCAGACAGATTAGCCTTCACACCTGTTGTGTATCAATAAGCCTCGGGTGCCCGTGATCCTGTTGCCAATATACATTTCTATATAATCTAATATACATGCCCTTTATTTAGAACACTTTTGCTAGGTATTAACTACTCCATACCTGGAATACTCTGTAAGACCTTCAGGAGATGCTCAACTGCCCATTTTTCCTGCTTCCAGCCCATCAGCTTTAAGACCTGACTGTTCACTTTCTGCCTATTATACCCCCCCCACCCCCAGACAGGTGCTACTGTAATAAAATAACTAGTCACTGTCATGTAATTTGGTGTTAATGTTACAGCTAATTGGTTTATATTGCCAAAAAACTTTGTAACTAGTGAAGTGGAAGGCAAAAACATTCTTTACATTCTTAACATTTTTTGGAGCATTTCAAACTGTTCTGCTCATCATGAAAGTTTTTTACAATTTAAAGATCAGCTAATGTGTTCAAATGATTTATTTAAAAATTTGGGTGAGAAAGAGGATTTCTTTGGAAAAGATAATACTATTATGAATCTTTTGACAAAGTTTCCCTAAACTTTTGCCTGTACTTTGTGTAACCAGCAATCAAATTTCTCCAACCCAAAGGGTCAAATACAGTAACATGTCTTTGCTGGGTATTTTGCTGTAACATGATGATCCAGCTTAAAAAGACCAATATTAGACACTTCCAAGGAACAAATAATGGACAGGATCTTCTGTACATTCTTATTCCAGATGCTGACAGATTGTACAAACTCTATCCTAAATAACGGCTGCCCAAGATCAAAACTGGAGCTGATAGGGGAACAACTTATTATGCCGCCTGCTGAGAAGAGAAGAGCCTGAAATGGTTTCGCTTCAGTGAGAGCTGCAAATCATCAACAGGCATGGCAGAAAAACCGAACCATTTTCTCTATATCAATATGAGCTCAGTGCTTTCAGACTGATTAATCTTTGCGTTATTTAGGATGTTCCTTGTTTGCAGTGAAGGTCTATTAAATCTCTGAAATCAGCTTCTTTTATCCAGACTGATGCAGTGAAGATACATGACTCTAAACTGGTGGTTCTTTTCTCTTGGGGCTTTTTGGAAGCACAAGACAAGGGGAATAAAAAGCATGGTAAATGCGAGAGTGGCGCCCATGTTTACTGAGTTGGCTCTCAAGTTCTGTGGAAGAAACATGGTATTTGGAAAAGACAATGGCATTGTGTATAAGAGGTCCTCCAGTGTGAAGTAAATCCTTTCCAGTTGTGAAAACATTCCCTCCGCTCATTATGGCGGCCACCAACCGAACGTCCTTTTCTCCCGCAGCTCTCAGTCCCCATGCTGTCTCGCACTGTGAGTGGTGACTGGGGACTGGAGCGGATGAGAAGTGTAATAGCAGAGAGGGAGAGAGAAGGTAAAGCTCTGCTCAGTTTCCCCAAATGAAATTTCTTTAAGAATAATTTTTGTGATGGTTAGACGTTTGGTTGTTATTCTCTATGCATACCAGCTGTTGTACAGATTTGTGGTGGTCATCATCTGTACACCTGATCATCTACACACCTTACAGAGTCCAAATACCTGTACATGAAAACTCTTGTTTGTTACTTTCGTAATTAACAACAGTTAAGGGCAACTAGTCAGGGTAGAGGTAATTCATACAGTGTACATACAGTATATAAGCACAGTTGCGCACACACCCCTTTTATTCCAAGACATAAAAATAGGTTGGAAATGTTTCAGCACAAATGTTTCTTTACAAACAATTCATAATTCCATAAACATCCACGAGAGACAAAAGATAAGGAAATACAGATTAGCTAATGATACAAACATCTGGCTGAAAGTTTTCAAACTGGCTTACCACAATATCAGACAATAAATCACAATACTTACATTATTATTTATAGGGATTTATTCTAAAATTCATGTTTTGTTCTGAGAAAATAAATGGCAAGATCCATGGCATTATGTAAAAATGTTCTGAGCTGGCCTAAGACTTTGGTGCAGTATTGTCTATGTAGCCTGGGCCAAGTTGGGCAGTTCCAGATGGCTCCAGATGTAGAGAGCTGGTGTATTTTCATGGGGTGTAAACAATGCTTCCAGAGAGTGAGTAAGAAGCCTTGGGGATCCAAACCATACAGATGCAAGTAGGGCCGTACTCAGTCCAGGGCACATGTTGTTACTTAGAAAAGCAGACAGAGAACGTGAGCAGAGTCCTATGGGCTTTTCTGACCTTCAGGACTCTCAATGAAACAAGGAACTTCAAACTGAAGCCTACACAACTTACAAGCAACACATTCACATATGCATATACAGTGGCAAGAAAAAGTATGTGAGCCTTTTGGAATTTCATGGTTTCTGCATTAATTTGTCATAAAATATGATCTGATCTTCAGTCAAGGGTATTGACAAACAGGATGTGCCTTAAATAATAACACAAAAAATCTGATCTTTTTATTCAGAACAACCATAAACAACTCATATTGCTAATAAAAAGGATGAAACCCTTAGAATTAATAACTAATTGACAGGTCTTAGCTCATTTTTCTGTTATTCCTTCTTTCATGTGTTTGGCTCACTTCAAATAATTCCATAACATCTCTAATGGGTTGAGGTCTAGACTAGTCATTCTGTTGTGAATCTGGTGTTTTGGGTCATTGTCCTGTTGCATCACCCAACTTCTACAGAGTTTCAGCTGATGTACAAACATTCTCACATTATCCTGAATCATTTTTTGTTACACTAGGAAATTCATCTTCTCCTCAATGATTGCTAACTGGCCAGGCCCCGTTGTAGTAAAGCAGGACCAAATTCAATGTTTCCTTCACCATACTTCATGACTGGGATGATGTTTTCATGATTATATGCAGTGACATTTCTACACCAGATGATTTACTGGGTGTTCTTCCCAAACAGTTAAATCTTGGTTTCATCAGTCCACAAAACATTTTGCCAGTACCACTGTGGAGTGTCAACATGCTCTTTCACAAATTTCAGGCATGTATATATAGACACCCTGTCCTGCCATAGTCACCCTGCTTGTTCAGTGTTTTTTGTACTGTAGACTTATGAACACAGAGGTTAGCCAGTTCCAATGATGCCTTCAAACCTTTGGCTGTCACTCTGGGTTGTTCCTTTATGTCATTGATGAGAATTTGTTGTGCTCTTAGGGTCATTTTGACTGGGCACCCACTTTATATTAGAGTACCCACAATCCCAAAATGGCTCCATTTGTAGATCTGGTAAACTGGTGGATTTCTAAAGTCTTTGAAATCCCACTGTAATCTTTTTCAGCATTATGAAAACCAACAATTTGATTGCAGATCCTCTGAAAGCTCTTTTTGGCCGAACAATGACTCACATTAGCATATTCTTCTTGTGTGGAGCTAACTCGAAACGATTGAGTGGTTTTTATCAGTTAAAGTAGCTCTGGTCCACACCTCCAAACACATTTTTTTAACAAGCTTCCAGATATGCTAACAACAGACTCCAATTAGCTTTTTTTTGAGGTCATTAACTCAAGGGTTCAGATACTTTTTCCACTAGCAATATGAATTGTATATAGTTGTTCTCAATAAAGACAAAAATATCTAGGTGTATTATGTTTGTCAAGACCCTTGACTTAGAGGAAAATCAGATCACATTTTATGACAAATTAATGTAGAAAAGATTGAAATTCTAATAGGTTTAGACACTTTTTCTTGCCACTGTATTCATACCAACCAGCACTAACATTAAAACATTAACACCTGCCTAATACTAATATTATGTAGGCCGTCCCAATAGCCAAGACAGCTCTGACCTATCAGTGCCTGAACTCCACAAGATCTGTAAAGGTCTGCTATGTTTTCTATCACCATGACAAAGGCCTATAATTATTTCTACTGTACAATACTACAAGTTAAAAGGTAACCTTCCCTTCAAAACTGACACTTTCACTTATTAACTTTCATCTTCGCTTATTCCATACAATAAATGTGGATGGGGTCACATTCAAGAGGTCTGAGTCCTAACAAAGGGCCACAATCAAATTACACAGACGCTTTTCATATGATTTTCGTCCTAAATATAATCCATGCTGTTTATACAGGCTAGAATCTTCCACTTACAATAAGTCTTTATCTATCAGGAATGCCCGACTAAAGACCATCTTTCAAAGGTCTTACCCCATCGACTTAGGCTAAGCTACGAATGAGAGTTCTGTCCAGTTACTCAGCCATAGGAAAGACATTTTCAGATTTGCTTACAGTGTTCAGAACCAGCTCTTCTGTTTGATCAGTCTGGCTCCACTGTATGTTTCCTTTGGCATTCCTTCCACCTAGTCAAGATGTAAAGCATTCATTACAGTGCTAGTGGAAAACATGAACTGCTGAGTTGAAAAGTGCATGGGATTTAGTCTTTGGAATCTTTAATGGTGAAGAATCGACACTTGAAACCTCTTGAAAGTTCATAGTTTCTCACTGATCTTTTACTTTGGATGTGCCCTTGAATGACTCCTCAGCAAGCGCCTCACATACATCTGATCTATTGAAAGACTGCAGTGCAATGTAAGAACGGAACAGAAAGAAAGCAGACTTGAGAATTCTCCATTACAATAATCTAAATTTGGTTGCAGTTCTTTAAAATAGGGTTCTCACCATTGGATGAGCATGAACTTGCCCAATACTTTGGTTTACATCAGTTATCAAGCAGGTGCTATGAATAGAGAGCTTTGTGGCATTTTGTGGTGAAAATGTCAACAATGTGGAAATACTTTAAATAATCACTACACAGAATACAATGAGTTCACTCAGGTAACTCGGTTTAAGACTGTGCCGAAGCAACATGCACTGGAGGACACTTTTAAATGGAGAGAGGCAATGAAAAGGCAAAAAAGATTACCTACAAGGTATTTTATGTGATTAGTTTTATCACACACAGACATGTGGAGTTCTGATGTGTCAATAGGTTGCCTCACTGCACACTGGACTGACCCATTGTTTAATTTAAAGTGTGCAGTATTGCATGTGCATTAGTTTCACAGGTCTCAGACCATGAAGCATGTAAAAGTCCAGAACATGCTGAGCACTTGGGAAATAGACAAAAATGGGTCTGCATCGTTTTTGTGGGACATTGTGAGAATTCAATTGTTGTCCATATACAGTACATTCATTTTTAAACACTTTAATGTATTTAAAGAGTGCTGTGAAACTGTGACAGGAAAATACAAATATCAGATTATACAATAATAAATTACTCAGATCAGGTGAAAAAAAAATTTTTTAATGAAGAAAAAAGAGAACTATGTGATTATAAAGGTCCCCATAACTTCAGATTTAGCTGTCACCTTCTGCTTTCCCTAGCTTGCATACTTTTTCTTTAGCCTTCCTGCAATTTATGATGATAAACAAGTTAATTTTAGTAGCTAAGTCTTGCTCATTTTTCAGAATTTTGGCTACAAAACCAGCTTTCTCTTTGGCAGTATTAAGTCTGGGCTGATCCACTACATCTGGAGTAAGTAAATTTGATGTTGTGCCAAACTATCCCTTTTAAATCTCTATTATGTGATTAGCAGGATGCCTGTGGTTAGGAGCTGACCACTAATAAATAGGATAATGGCTGAAAAACTGAACTTGACAACAGTAGTCAGTCCACAGGTGATATATACACACACACATACTGATTTCTCTAATGCCCTGGACATACTAAATAACATCTTTACTTGGAAGCATTCAAAAACCTGGACCAAGGAAAATGAATACAATTTCAAAATCTTTTGTTAAGACAGGCCATAACATATCCAGAATGCCAAATGTCTACACACCACAAAAACGACCCATTTAAATATTTAATTACAATGATAAAAGCTTGCATGTGACGGTTAAGACAGGGTAACGACAGAATGATATACTCCAGTCTTAAAGTGTGTGGGCCTTTGATAAGTATTTGGGGGCTGTGTACTATTTCTGGCCATATGCAAACTAGGCTGGAGAGGACACATTCTCAGAGGGTGATCTTCTCTACTCATACGAGTGCCACAAATGGATGACAGGCTATATAACTCCACAAATACTACATCCTTCATAAACAACACTGAGAATTCTGTACCCCAAACGAACACATCAACAAAGGCAAAAACCCAAGCATGGGATATAATCAAAACCATGGAAAATGCAGCAGTTCTCTCCTCTTCTCAGGTTTTTAATGCCTCTCTGACATCTAACCAGCATGGCTGAAGCCACATAATGAAGGTTTAGAGGTATGTTTATCTTTGCGAACAATACAGTCCATTGTGCTGTCTGGGACATGCTTGAGAGTCCTGAATGCAATTGTAAAGTGTGTGTCCCTCTGTGAGCATGTGATTGCGTTCGGCCTTCAGTGGTTCCAGATGGGCACTGGGGTTTTAAAAGGACAGTTGGCATCTACCATCGAACAGTAAAGCTCTGCCGAGTGTCACATAAACACTTTTCTTTTTAATGACATAATTGAAATGAACTAAATTGCATTTCTACAAGGCATATAATCTAACCAAGACTGCTTGAATGCACAACTATAGCACAAATATTTTTAATTGGTATAGACCCTTTACATTATATGGAAATTCTCAAAAATTGTAAAAGTTTATCCACTCTCACATCTTATTCAGAAAAAATACTGAATTTGTATTTTAGAAGTTTGTATATTAAAGGTTTCGTTAGGAAAAGTGGTTCCAATAACTTTGCTTCAAATATTTAAAAGTTTACAGACTGAATGTGACCACCAATGTTTCTTACAAAACCAAGGGTATTAATTTAACGTTTGTTACCCTTTGCGGCAGGCTAGATTATTTTGGAAAGGCTTTTCAATATCTTTAAGAACAGCTTCATACACTTCATAGCTTCATTCACGATGTGAATCAGTATCAGTGTATCATTGTGAATCAGTTAACAGGAGTGTATCTCATAAGTTGTACTATGAAAAGCTCTAAAATGTTATTCTATTGTTATTCTACACTCCATATGACAACATGCTCTCTTTTTCTTTCTCTCTCTCTCTCTCTCTCTCTCTCTCTCTCTCTCTCTCTCTATGTAGAATGTAGAATTTAGTCTTTTAATAACAAACACTGGATCTCATTACTCATGGTTTGTATAATCTATTTCCCGACTTGATCTTGTTTTTTTCCACCCACCAGATTGGCCCAACTAATAGAAAACTTCAAATATACAATCTGTATTTTTAGGTGGTGTGTAAGTAAAAAAAAAAAAAAAAATTTATTAGTATGACTTTTAACAAATCTGCTATGTTTTCACACCCACATAACATATGGCCTGCTAACAGCAACAACCAGACATGGGTGTACCTGGATGGCAATGACAGTTGTATATAAATCAGTACAGCTTGAGCAAACATCTCAGAGCTTCCAAAGAAACAGCGTGTGCAGTATGTAGCCTGAGCTCCCTCAGTAAAAGTAACCTGCACATAGACTTGGCTTTCACATTTGCGTTGGCCGAAAGAGAGCGAAAGAGAAAATATTTATTTAGTACAAGGTTAGATTTAGGATAAAACTTTCGCAGGGTGAAAATATTTGCCACTTGGCAGGACCAGAGCAGAAGTGGGTTCTCTAAAGGTTTTCAGGCTCAGGATATTGCCTGTGTCAAGTCAGTACGTGTAGCCTTAACACCCAAGAACATCCCCAGAAGACCTTGCTTCCTGTTTTGGTGTATGAGAGTAATTACTGTGATATGAGCCAGTCGGATGATTCATGTACAGATTAGAACATGAACACAAAAATGGCATTTTCATAAGGGAGACACAATACTATAAGACTGCCCTTGTAAATGGGTTATGAATGGCTTTACCTTTATTGATAATGGCAATGAATTATGTCAAACCTTATCTTTAAAAAATCATATGCTGTCAATAGATTTGAATTAAAAGAGATAAAGTGACCTCTTATATCTGACAAATATGAATATCTGCAGAAGCAGAGGTGTAATTTTGACTAAAGGAGAAGACAATGTAAGATCACCAACTAGCAAGAATAATATTTGCCAAGCAAGTAATCCTGTGCCCTTCTTATTAATATAACTGTTAAATGTTGAGATGTTTATTATGATGTTTATTAGTTACCATCAAAAACAAATAATAAAAAAAGATTAACCTTTTATAGTCTTAATGTTATACCCATAAATGTTTAATGATTTTCCCCCTCAATCAAACTCCCTAAAGCAGTGAAATCACCAAATTGAGCCACAAATCAACATTTCTAAATATGAGTTGGGAAACCCTGTTTTAGAAGTACAAAAAATGAGAAGAAACCATAAAGCTGCATGCAGACCAGTTCTGCAACATAGCAATGCATTTGAGAACTCCAGGAAAACAGTCCTGTTATAATGTTATCTGACTGCTAGATTATTTCATGGCACCACTTCTGAGCTGAGGAGTAAGACCTAAACAAGCCAGGCAGACAAAATCCAAACAACATTCAGAACAAATACATTTTCGGAGGATTTTTTCCGCTGTTTAAGATGATGGATAGGCCACAGTCATGAAGTGTGCTGAAAACAGGTTTGTTTGTTGATATTATAATACACTAACAGGGTTTTCATCATTCAATTTGCTTTTCTTCCTGAAACGCTCTTTCTGAAATTAATTCAAGCCATTATTTTGCATTATTTGAAAAGTACCCAAACAACCCATCTTGCAGAGAACAGCAAGGAAATGATGAGTAATGAAAAGCACAATTCAAGTTTATTCATGACATAGCAACCTTTTCCATGGGTAAAGTCATTAGTTCTGTCATTGCTAGAAAACACACAGTTTCTGCAAAACATGATCGTTTTCACAGCCTCCGCATAATCCCCAAAACCCTGACAAACCTTACATCCTTTAAAATAAAGGTTCCTAAATGTCACACATATAAAATAACCTTTTTTTAAATACCCGTAAATGTTCTTTAGCATTTTTCTATCATTAATAAATTAATAAACCCTGTCTGCTTTGTGCCAGTACAAATGCAATGCATTTCCCAAATTCATGCTTCCTCAGACAATAAGGAACATAAACCTGTCAAAGAAAAAACATTGCTAGTGTACATAAAGACAGCGTTTTCAATGAAAAGCCTGTGTACAGACACTGTAAATAGCAGAGTTGCCCTCTTCCCTCAGTGTAACATCATTTAAAGCATGGTGTCTCACTACAACTCCCTCTGGGCTTGACACCGTGAGCTAAGAGTCCTCAAATGAGTGAGTGCCGCTCTTCGCCTGAGTGTTCGCTAAAGGGCTGCTGAGAACCCTAATCGCCCTTGCCCCAGTATCAGTGTCACCGCTTTAAAGGGAAACACAGCAGGGGGAAGCCCTCTAACCCCACCATTCAGGACTGTGATGGCCTCAAGCTGCAGGTTTCCTCTCAGTTAACGGGAACCAGTTGTTCACACTAAAGCAACTGTAACAGTGAAGGTAGGTAAGACACCATTCAGAAGGGATGTGTGTAAAACGGCTGATTAAAAGAGCCTTGGTGTCAGTGTCAGACAGAAGACGACACAGTCAAAACGTTTTTTTCCCTCTAGTAATCCCCACGCTGGTGCTCACCACCCAAGCAAGGCAAAGCTGTTATTTACAAAAATTCCAACACCCTAGAAAAAAACGCTGAGCCCTTTGATGATCCACTTGATGAATTACATCTGAGAGTTCTTTATAATGGAAATATAAAAATGAAAACAATATGCATCAATTCCTCGCCTCACAAAATATCTGTGCAATGTAGAGCTGCTCCAGCCATGCAGATCATCAGGGACTGTTCCTGCTGTGATGGAGCGCTCCAAAGCCAGCACTGTATCCCTGTAAGCAAGGCATCATGAATTCCTCTTTATTTAACTTTGCTGAGTCTGATCCATGTGAAATGACTCATATCTGCAGCTGATTAAGCTAAGCTGCTCTAGAGGAAGATTTGGCGCTGACCCTGCTAAGGAGGAGCACTTTCCTGGAGACACACTAGTGCAAAATAAGGAGAAGGTCAAGGAGCAATGGCTTGGACAATACATTAAATAAATAAACGAAGTAATGGTGATCTTTTCTTGTCATTCAAGTGGGCGACTGATCAGAGAAAGCGAGTTCAGTTCACTGAAACTAGAGACTCATTGAGGTGTGCCTCTGTTTGGAGGCCTCCATCACTGCTGTGCTCCTCATTTGTAACAGGCTGAAAAAACACAATCAGCATCTGCCAGTGCTCCCTCAGAAATCTAGGGCAAACACACACCTGAAGATTGACCTTCCTGAAGAACTCGGCTTCAAAATCACCAAAAACAGTTGATGGTCTTCAGATTACATTTTTCAGAGATTCATATTCTATTGCATTCCTTTATAAGGGAATGTTTAAACAAAACTGCTAACACTGCTAACATTAAATCAATCATATATTGTGAATGCTGAATGAAGTGCTGACACTCAACAGGTTTAAGTCTGCAGTTCTGACTTTCTGTTTGTTTGTTTCTGTGTAAAATAAATAATAAATAATATGGTAAAAAAATAAATCTTGACTGTACAGGACAGAACAGAGGCGGCTGGTGGTCAAGCTTGGTTATTAAGAACTACAACAGGATAAAAATATGCAGAGTGGGTGGGAAAGCAGAATGTAGTTAGAAGAAATCTTATATAAAGTGCAATGATTATGACCTAGATGTTTGTATCTTTTCCATTTTATTTTGTTACAGTGATTATCTGCATAAATGGACAAGGTGCCTCTAAATCTAATCCAGTTCTCTTCTTTTAGTGAGCAACACAAATGTACTGACTGGAAGAATAAAAACTACATTTTTGACAGTTTCTCAGCTCATTTCAATGAGCCACAAGTAATAAATTAGTACACAAAATGAATGGAGGATGTATATACATTTCAGGGAACCACTGGAGGGTTAATGATGAAATTAACATATACTTGAGCAGCATGAGGGTGAAATATACTTGCTCGGGGATCCGGGTTTGTGCTCTACTGGAGCTCTTGATTCTCAGAATGGAGTTTCTGTGACACTCTCCACAGCTGTGTTGTAGCAACCAGCAAGACGTATACATTCCTTCCTAATCCCACACTGCTAACTGCAATACAACCAAGAAACCAGCGGCAGCCAGTGCAAATAAATCATCCTCATCCTCATCCTGCTTTAATCCAAGGAGAGTTTATATGTAGGTCAAGGGTAAAGTCATTCTGCCCATGACTTTCAGATTAAAGAGGAGGAATAGATGACACTTCCTCTACTCTTCTACACATATCACATACTCTCCAGCTCCTGATGCTATACAGTCACTTTGCTAGAGAATTCTGCTTTATGAAGCCACTCTGGTGTAAAACATAAAACTCACTGTCTCCGAAAATTAGAATATTGTGATTTAAAGTTAAATATTGCAAAGTCACAGTGTCACTGAGCCTTTAAATGGTCTCAGTATGGGTCAGAGACAACGTCAGAAGTGTCTTACCTGGACTAAGCAGAAAAATATAACTGGACTGTTGCTCATTGTTCAAAGTCAGATGAATGTAAATGTTGCTTATCATTTGGAAATCAAGGTTCCAGAGTCTGGAGGAAGAGTAGAGAGGCACAGAACCCTTAAAGTCCAGTGTAAAATTTGCTGTTGTTGGTCCACTGTGTTTTCTGAAGTCCACATTCAGAGCAGCATCTACCAAGAAATCTTAGAGCACGTCAAGCTTTATGGAAATGCTGATTTCATTTTCCAGCAAGACTTGGCAGCTGCCCACACTGCCAAAGGAACCAAAAGCTGATTCAATGACCAGGGTGTTACTGTGCTTGAGCGAACTCTCCTGACCTGAACCCCATAGAGAATCTATGGAGTATTGTCAAGAGGAAGATGAAAGACATCAGACCCAACAATGCAGACGACCTGAAGGCTGCTATCAAAGCAACCTGAGCTTCCATCACACCTCAGCAGAGCCACAGGCTGATCACCTCCATTCTACGTCACATTGATGCAGTAATTCATTCAAAAGGAGGAACAACCAAATATTGAGTGTATAGGAATGAACATACTTTTCAGAAGCCTGACATTTCTGTTTAAAATATATATTTTTATTGATCTTATGTGAATTTTCTGAGACAGTGAATTTTGGATTTTATTATCTGAAAGCCACAATCATCAAAATTCCAAGAAATAAAGTCTTGACATATTTCACTATATGTGTAATGAATCTATATAGTATATGCATTTCACTTTCTGAAAGGAATGTCAAGAAATATTGATTTTCAGATGTACCTGTATTAAATACACTTAGTGGTTTATAACTATTACAGAAAATGACCTGTAGTGTGTATTTGTATTCATTTTTCATATGTGGGGCCTAAAATGGACAAGAGAATGCAGAAACAAGGTAGATGTTTCTAATAAACTAGGCAGTAAATGCATTCTGCCACCACATATGGATCAGTGGGAATGAACATAACCACGTATGTCTCTTTAGATCAAACTGATTGACAAAGTCATGAAAGTGAATGACTTTTGTTCTGCTCTCTTGGCTGAGAATGGGAAATAAAATACAGGTTGGCCACAGCAGTCATGTCAGTAGAAGAAACTCAAATTTTAGATACTGGAGGAGCACAGAGCCAAGTCATAAACAGATCAGGAAGAAGTTCTGCCATTTATCGTTCCTCTCCCAGGACATAGGGTACAGGCAAAATGAAACAAAAAAGACCACACAGAGCATCTGTAGGCCCATGAGGAACCGTTTAAACATGTTCAACATCCCCCTCTGTTACCTCTTCACAAAAACGCACTTGCCTGCATCCCCTCTAGAGACGGAGAAAACATGAAGAGGTGTCCTCACAAGGTTTCAGACCACTGATCACAAGCCGGACACAAAGGGACAGGACTTATCAACAACACTACTTACAAGCAGCATGCAGTTTAATAACTGTTTTACTATTCCCAGTTGTGGTAGGTAAACAAACACTGTGCATACTGAACACAAGAGGGAGCTTTAAGATGCACTACAACAGAAAAGGAGCAAAAAAGCACCCAATTCTATAAGAAATAATCAATATTTGGTATATTATGCTTATAAATGGAGGTTTAGAGACATTTACTGATCTAAGACTGATCTAAAATTGAAACACTTTATCATTTACCAAATAAATTGATTCCTTACACCTCTCTGAACAACAGGGAAGAATTATTGCAGTACTTAAGGCAAGAAACTTACATGTGGTTATATGGGTGTTCTTTAACAGGTGAGACACTATGGGAGAGTAGCTTTGTCATATTTCCCAGTTTTTGATACTTTATATTATTATAATTTTTAAATATGTAAATAAATAAGTAAATGTACAAATGTGCAAATGATTATAAGAGTTTAAATATTTAATATTCTTCTCCGGGATCATTAATGAATAAGCTCCCAGCTATACACCCACCTCAGTACTTAAAACCTAAAAGAAATTGGACCTGAATTCAGCCTAGATAACGGTTCCCAGATAGTAATGTTCTATTTATGATTCATGCTTAGCCCTTGCCATCGGTATTTCCTGACTAAGAGGAAACGTGTTTATAGAGTTATAGAGTTATAGAGTTTATAGGCCTTTATAGTAGCATTCACTTCAGTAATGTCTGTTGCTTTGGTCAAAAGCATTAAACAAATCAATAAATGTGAATGTACAAATAAGTAAAGAATAATACATAAATACATAAATGCAATAAATAAAGAAAAGAAAACTTCTAGCCTTAAGGCAGATGTTACAATTTGGGGGTTTATTTCAAAGAAAAGAAAACTAAAAGAAACACTTTCTGCCAAATCAATTTATGAACACAATATTTAATGTATGTAGCTGTTCTGGAAACTGAAATTTCTAATCATCTTTCCTGTAGTCTGCAATGTGTGGATGTAAAATCCTCTTTCTTGCATTGGTCTACACCTTTCTGACCTTAGTCAGCCCAGTATAAGGTGTAGATTAATGCCACATGCTGTGTACTGTCACACTATGTTAAGCTTCCATAAAGAATGATCCCTCAGGTATGTCAATGACGTACTGTATGTACATAAATATAACGTTTCAGTGGAGACATGTCTGCTGTTCAATGTGGACAAAAGTTCACAAGAATGTCATAAGGGTTATTGCTACTGTATGTAGCTATGCAATGGACTACAACATGAGAAACCACAGATACAAGTCTAAAGATGCAGTGATTATTAAGGCATGCAGGTCGTATGATGATAACTGCAGTGGTCTAAGCTTTTACTACTTATTAGATACATTGTCTTGGAGCTAAAGATGCTAATAAACTACTATTTGTGATAAAGAGGACAGTTGATTTGCCACCAATTGCTATGACAGCAAACCTCCATTAACTCCTTAGTAGGGCTGCAACTAACGATTATTTCAATAATCGATTAATCAGTCAAT
>JBBIGC010000024.1:9310252-9325133 GCA_037576955.1 Lepidarchus adonis
AAGGAAATGGGAGCACGGCTGTTCGGCATCCGCCAGGGACATCGGTCGGTGGCAGACTTCGCTATCGAGTTTCGCACATTGGCCGCCGACTGTTCCTGTGACGAGGATGCTCTTTCGGCCGTGTTCTACCAGGCACTCTCAGACCGGGTAAAGGACGAGCTGGCCACCCGAATCGACGCACGCTTGAGAGAGAGGCATCGGCAGCGCCCAAGCTGCCAACACCTTCAGCCCTGCCGTGGCTCTCCTTGTAGTGCCACCGAGTGTGACGCCAGCGTCCCGGGTTCGATCCTCGGGTGTTCCTTGTTTTCCCTACGTGCTGCGCTCACCCGAACCGGGATCGCTACAGTTTGTAGACACCTCTTTATCTAATGTTTCTTTGAAATCATTGGGAGTTTGTCCCTCTTATGCCACAATAAAATGAATTTATTTTATTTATACCCCTGTAGCAGATTCCATTGGATCATAGTGACCTAAGATTCATGTGCAACTGTGTTCATTAATTAAAAGAAGCGTCTGGATACCTTTGAACATGTTATGTATGTGGGCTGTACTCAAAAAAATATAGGTTCAGACTAGACATGTGTAATAGAAAGAGGCTGTCCCCGATGACACCAGCGCGCACACACACACACGGCACACTTTGATGTGACACAGTCTCAGCAATAAATCCCCCACAGGGTTCAACACACTCTCACTGCCCAAATAAACATTGCTCACCCCAGGGAGTGAGACACTCCTGACCTGCAGGAAGATAACTCAATGCTCAGGGATCGCTCTAGTATTCACTTTGCTTTTCTTAAAACAAGGCTGCAGTGGTCAATCTCTCTTCTGCATTAAAAGGCACCCAGAACGGCAGAAGACACTCACATCATAAATTGTGTTGAATTAAGCTGTAGCGTTGGTATGCTGCAATCATGAATTTGTGATGTATTTGTTAGGGTTTGCTATGGTTTATTTTGCCAATCAACATATTTTCATGGTGCTCTCTTTCATTTGATGGCTTAACCACATTAGCTTCTTTTTACCGGCAGCGTTTATTGAGGCTATGTGCAAAAACGGCACATATGGCTGCAGTTATTTGTTTCTCTCTCTCTCTTCCTCTCTCTCTTCCTCTCTCTCTTTCTTTCTCTCTCTCTCTCTCTCTCACACACACACACTCATACACACAGACACACACACACACTCTCTCTCGCTAACACATACACACAGACACACACAGACACACACACAGACACTCTCTCTCTCGCTCACACACAGACACACACAGACACACACACACACTCTCTCTCGCTAACACATACACACACACACAGACACACAGACACACACTCACTCTCTCTCTCGCTCACACACACACACACACACACACACAATGGGCAAAAAGTCTTTGTACTAATGTTTATTCTGCTTGAGTTCTCTTAACTACAAGCAAACATTTAGCTGTGGCTCCTGTGGGTGCACACTGCCCAAAAAAGTTACAGATAAATACACTATAGTGTTCTCTCCCTATGCTTACGGCCTAAATTCCCTCACACTGGCCCTAAACTGACACAGCAATAGCAACTACAGCTGGGAATCCAGCAATGGCTAACATGCATTTTTGTTTCCTCCCAAAGAAACTTAGATGCAGGCTGAAAATCCATTTACAAAGCATAAAGTGAGTCGAGGTCAATGTGGCGTGTGGTGTAAATTCTGAACCTTCTCCCCACCATCTGAACCACAGCAGTGGAATGAACAGGGATATGTTCTCCCGAGGAATGGCGATCACTCAGCAGCAAAAGTTGATATAGCACTAAACCTCTGACCACAAGCAAGCACCTCAGGCAAGTCCTCAGATCTCAGCTCACTGAGCAGAGCACTGAAAAACCACTGCCACACTGCCAGCTCCAAATAGGGACTCCAACCTTCAAGGACTGTCCTGGAGACTCCAGGAATTTTCAGAAATCTCAAATTCAAACTTCTTTTGTTATTATTCTAAGGGCCAGGGAATAAAATTAAAGTTAAATACTTTAACATTTGTGTTTTTACCTTAAAATAGCTACAGTTGTAAAAAGAAAAACAGCCCAGAAATAGTTTATATCCAACTCTCACCTCCAGATCTATGCATTGTCAGCCAGAGCTAAACTAGCTAAGCTAGCTGGAATAGTTAGCTGTATAAGAGATAGTGATGGAGGAGCTATCCAGGAACTTAACAGAAAATTATTTTACTGCTTTCAATGAAAAGTGCCAGATTAACAGCTATGTAACATTTTCAGAAATCTCAGAGAATTATAAAAATTCAAACTTATTTTGTGTTTTTTATTATTATTCTAAGGGTCAGGGAATAAAATTAAAGCTAGATACTTTAACATTTGTGTTTTAACCTTAAAATAGCTACAATTGTAAAAAGAAAAACAGCCCAGAAATAGTTTATATCCAACTCTCACCTCCAGATCTATGCATTGTGAGCCAGAGCTAAACTAGCTAAGCTAGCTGGAATAGTTAGCTGTATAGGAGATTGTGATGGAGGAGCTATCTAAGACCTTAACAGAAAATTATTTTACTGCTTTCAATGAAAAGTGCCAGATTAACAGCTATGTAACACTCCACATATTGGCGATAAAAACTAGCAAAATAGACTCAATAGGACTGATGTCAGATAGGCCTGGCAACCCCTTACTCCTAACTGCAATCCGCACAACCATTATATTCCCATTAGACATGGCGGAAATGCTTGCTATAATTATGCTCCACTTTCCCGCTCCACTAAGGATTCCCCCCTGGAATCACAGTGAATGGACGCTAATTAATGAAAGCTAGCAAGAGCATGCAGCTGTCGAAAGGCTAGCAAAGTAATTAGCTCATACTTCATGCTCCATTTCAGCTGTCTTTTTAAGTCTTTTGCAGCCTCAAAATAGCAACCTGATGTGTATGTTATATGTAAACACTCATTAATCAATAGGCATGAATCGACAAATGTGGTGCTTAGCTCCAATATATAGTAATCAGTGGTAGTGAGTGGTAGTGAAGGGTTAAAGGTGAAGGGTTAAATGGCCTGATCTGTTGCTTGGTACAAGCTGTTAAGGTCCAACCCACGATCTGGCTAAATTGAACCTGTTGACCCCAGTGCATTCCTCTCCATTACTTACTCCTGTATTTAATGAACAAGGAAACTTGAAAAGTATTCAGTAGTTTAACTGAATAGTGCTAACTTACAGTATTTGGGGGTGGAAGAGTATCCAATAGTCACCAGACTCTCAGTGGATGATAGCGTACAGAGCTAAAGCAGGACAAACCGTGTGCTAGCCACCTGGGGCTAATTGCCTAAACTAGAAAGTCAGGCATGCTAAATCAAATGGTAAGACTACAGGCTACCTTGTATTTCTCCTTCCTTCTATAGCTATTTGCGATTAGAACTGAATTGTAGGCTGTACTGAGAAAAATCATTGACGGTCTTCCTAATGGACAACAGGTGTTTCTCATCTAAAACATGTGCACTTGAAAAAAAACATGAATTACATTTATTGTCAGGAAATGGGAAACAAATAGCTTCTTAAAATGGCTTAATGACAGTCATGCTTCAAGGTACTTCTGGACATTTAAGGCAATTAAAAGTCCCCAATCATTTTTATTTGTGCAGTTAAGGCAATTTGTGTTTTCTTGGCTAATCAAAGGCAGAGAGAACGAGTGCGCAGTAACTTCATAGTAATGTTGTGAGGTGTAGCAGGTGCTACCCTGTAGTTCAGAATGGTGAGAGAAAGGCAGACTCCAATAAGAACTGCACTCATGACCATGAGTGGACCTTAAAGGAAAAGTCCAGTTTCTCTGTCTGCTGCAGCTGTTTTGTATCAGTGATACAGTGATCAGTGATGAACATTAAACATTTATTATGGTCACTAAAGTAAAACAGCAGAATTTTGTGAACAGACAAAAATGTTGTTATAGATCACTTTTAAAAATTTATTTTTCTATTTTAAATATACTGTGCTGTTATGTTACTAATGTAGTGGTGTGGATGGAGCGTTTATATAAGAAAGTCAAACTATGTTGCTCCAGCGTTGGATAAAGCTTCCCAAGAGCAAGCTACTTCCACAAACTGTAAAACCAGAGGCTGTAAAAGAGGCTAATAATACAACCTATTAACTGACTAGGTATCTTGCTTTCATTTGCATTCATTGAGCTTAGAGACTGATAAAATTATGAAAACCATATTTTGGCAGGTAGGTACAGGAAGGCAGCATTAGGCAGAAATTAGAAAACAATGGAAACCCTGTACACATCTTTACATCCCAGAGAGAAGTCAAAGGGAATGTATTCATGTACTCTAAATTCATATGCTTTTTTCATTTAGGATAGTCAGTCTTATAAAGGCTTTATAAAGGGCCATCAGCAGTCCTGATTGTTAAAATGAATATTAAAATATAAATTTGATCTCAAACTGCATGGAAATCTAACCAGTCAGTGATGCAAAATTGTTCATAATGAAACCAACTGAAATAAAGTAGTTTTGACTCATGACTCATGAAGTCTGAATCATTAAGTTTTCTGCTCTTTTTAGAGAAACTCAGGGAAATTACTGTGAGATAAATGGCTATTGAATCCAAATATCAGAAATCAACAGAGATTACTAGAGATAAAAAATGCTGATTTAAAATGATCGTGGGTGCATGGCTGCAGATGTCTCCAACAAACAGCATTCCCGACATACTGCGGTCAGTGGGCTGGCCAGTCTGGCTTTCGTCATGCAGGTGGAAGGCTGCATTCTCCCCCAGGCAGTCAGTCTCCTCTGGCAGGGGGTCATGGCACATGCACTGCCCAACTGATGTTTGTCCCAAACTGCTGGGCACAGTCTGCACCCTTCACATTGCAGCATACCATTCCCCAGAGTCTCATATCTCCTGTGGCAGCCCATCAGCTCACTTGAATCTCCGGTGTCAATCCATCACCTGCTTTAGCGACTCATCCTGACAGAGTACACATGAGTGTCTGGTTGAATGAACATCACTGAGCATAACTATGACATCTGGTAACAGTAAGGTTGAATGGGCTTACACAGACATAAAAACATGATTCAGTAATCCAGACTGTCCAATTTTTAAATCATCAAAATACCTCAGATTGACAACTGCTTCAATTCAATAAATGTTTTGAAATGACATTTTTGTTCTTTTTGTAGTCAACATGTTAAAAACAATCAAGCTCACCATCACTCATTTTACCGAAAAAAGTAAGATAAAAGAATCTGGGCTTTGCCTGTTTTACACGACAACTGGAGCATCTCACGTAGCTTTAAGCCTAATGTGTAGGTTTATGGATTTCTAATTAATGTACCTTAATACCTTAATAACCTTTATAATGTCTGGGGCCATTGTCTAAATTATGAAAACCTATTTTTTTAAGTTGAATTGAATAAAACAAACATGTTTTACAAAATACTAGCCCCCGTATAAGCAAAAAATTAATGCACTGAATATATTTTAATTATTGTCATGAACCCCCGCACCCCACATTTTCCCCCTAATTTATTCCAATTCCACTCAGTAACTAGGACTCCTCCAATCAAACAATAACACTAACACAGTAAAAAATAATATATGCTTCCTCAAAGTATGAAGACAAATATTGCTACTAGAAAATCATTAAACAGCTCAGCACAAATGGTCCTCAAATTCATGATCCCCTGATGATAGGACCAGTGCATACACAGTTGGGCCACTTTGGAGCCTCACTATATAATAATTCAATGTGTATCACAAGTTGCTACAGATAAGTAAAAAGTATTTCATATTTCATAGTCTGTACAATGTGTGTAATGCAACAATAATGTTGCTGTGCAATATCAAGCTCCATACTAGTAGACTACTTTGGAACTTCTAGCCTAAATATAATATGATTTATTAGTTTATTTCAGATTTTCTGATATTTTCATCATAATCATTTTTATGGCAAAAATGCTACAGCTGAGAAAGGCTGCTCTTTTGAATGGTCTTAAGAAGTCAAATTGAAATCAAAATGAACCTTTTTTACATTTGAAGTTGTGTCTGTGGTTATATTAAGCATAGTACAGTATATCATTTAAAAAACAAAACTCTTGTTTTCATGTAATAGTTCTGGTCCACACTTCTGTCACCTTCTCAGAACCCCAGGACACACCAAACCATCAGATCATTGGTAGCCAAAGACTTAGCTTTTTCTTATGCAGTATGTCCTATGCTGTTGGCCCAAGGGAGCTCTGATTAACAATGTTTAGGCCCAAGAGACCAAATAGAGCTGTAAAAAATCAGTACATTCAAAAAAACAAAAACAAAGGGTAACACTTTACTTTCAGACACAGGTTGTAATGCAGCATGACACACATATAGCAGGTAAAAATATTTATTGAATATGTAACCAATTTTCTAAGTAAATGTATTTCTAAAAGTCCCATTGACATTAAATTCTCACTAGATTTCAGTAACAACCCATCCAATCTACACCTGCAAAGAAATCAAACCATAAATGTCCATACCTTAAGTTATGTGCAATAAAATGTAATGACACGGGGAAAAATATTGAAGACACTTACTTAAATGTATTTAATACTTCATACAAAAGCCTTTATTGTTGATGATAGCTTCAAGACTCCTCCTGTATGGTGAAACTAGCCTCATGCATTGCTCAGGTGTGATTTTGGTCCATTCTTCCACACAAACAGTCTTCAAATTTTAAAGGTACTGTGGGCCCCTTCTATGAACTCAGACCTTTAGTTCTTTCCATATATTTTCTATAAGAGTCAGGTCAGGTGATTGGGTGGTGACATTCATGGGGTTGGTGTGGAAGTAGGTACGGGCAGAGTCACAGGAAATACTGGATTTAATAGTAATGTACAAGACTTAGAAACAAAACAATAAAGGCATAAAGACAAATTATACACTGAAGCATACCTAGCTTCATACAAAGACCAACAAACAAAGACGAGGACATTGTTACAGTTGGGCCATTATAGCAGTGTTATTTTTGTTTTGTTTCAGAACTTAATCAGTTCATTAGATCTGATGCATGGCAACAGCAGTCATTAGTAAATGTCAACTGGTGTCAATTATAAAGTTTTACAAATACTCTGACTCTTCAAACCTTGTGCACAGACTTGTGGTCATTCAACAACAATGAGTTCCTCTAAGCAGCTGTGTAACACTCTGAAAATGAAAGTTATTGCTGCCCACAATGCAGGAAAAGGCTACAAGAAGATAGCAAAGCATTGTTAGCTTGCAGTTTACACAGTGAGAAATGTAATTAAGAGATGAAAAGATGGCAGTTCAGGGGCACTGTGGAGGTCAAGATGAGATCTGTAAGACCAAGAAAACTCTCTGAGAGAACTGCTCGTATTCAGGTCAGAAAAACAAATAAAATAAAATTATACTCCAAAAAAAACCTGCAGGAAGATTTAACAGACTCAGGAGTGGTGGTGCACCATTCCACAAGACCTTCATGGAAGAGTCAGCAGAAGAAAACCTTACCTGTGTCCCCATCATAAAACCCAATGTCAGAAGTATGCAACAGAACATTTACAGAAGCCTGATGCATTTTGGAAACAAGTGCTGTGGACTGATGAACTCTTTGGTCACAATCAGCAAAGGCAATCAATTCATGAAAAGAACACCTTGCCAAACATTAAGCATGGGGGTGGATCTATCAAGCTTTGGGTTTGTGTTGCAGTCAGTGGCCCAGGAAACATTGCACAGGTGGAGAGAAGAATGGATTCTACTAAATTCCAGCAAATTCTGGAAGCAAACATTACACCATCTGTAAAAAAGCTGAAGCTGAAAAGAGGATGAGCTTCTACAACAGAGAAATGATCCTAAACATATCTTAAAATCCATCATGAATTTCAAGCTGAAGGTTTTGGAATGGCAATCACAGTCCCCTGATTTAAATATAATTGAAAATGTGTGGACGACCAAATAATATTACAGAACTAGAAGCATTTTGCAAGAAAGAATGGGAGAGATGTCAAGAACCGTTAGCTCTAAAAAGCATTTGCAAGCTGTGAAATCTGCCAGAGGAGGTGTTACTAAGTACTGATTATGTAGGGTGCCTAAACTTTTGCACAGTGCAATTATAATGTTTTTATTTTTCAATTTATGGCATAAAAAGTAACTATGCATCAATGTTTGCTGAAAATATTGTGGTGTTTTTCCATGTGCTAGAGAGACTGTGTATCTTTTCAATTACAAAATCACCAAAATCTGTTTTTATCAAGGGTTGTCCAAACTTTTGCATAAGACTGTAAATGTAGTAGAGATGTTTAATATTTTTCCAACATAATTCTGTCATGATCAAGCAATACCTAGGATAACATTTTTCTTCAATGCTTCCCAGTTTACTTTAGGATGGTTTCTCTTCACTGAGCCTGAAACTTGTTTAAACTAAAAAAAAAACAAAAATAAATTAAACTAAACTAATCTAGACCAGTTACTAAATATTTTAGGTCATATTGAATAATACGGACTCTTAGAGGTATTATGTTTGAAATGTTTGCCACTTAAAAACACATGTACATCCCATGGCAAGTAGCGTAGCCAATAGGATTTAAAAATAGCACTTTTATAAAATCCTCAAGCAATTACTGCAAATAATGTCACTGTGATGACACTCTTATATATACTTTCTTTGGATATAAAGTATAGCAAATTACATTTTACATTTAGTATTTATTATAAACCCTTATTAAATCGCCATTACACTGTAATTGAATCTATACTCAATTTCCATGACATTGTAAAAACATGTATACTTATTTCTGTAAGTAAGCCTAGGTCTTTCAATGTGTAGTTTTCACTTTGCAGATTCTAAGATGGTGTTTTATATGATACCTAATAAACAAATGTTTGTAAGTCAGTTTGAAATTTGTTGGTATCTGATGGCCATAAACAGAATATAGAAACAAAATTGCATTAAACAGTTTTCATTGGGTAAAGATTTGGCATCTGTTTACAAAATTACTAGGCATAAAATTAAAAGGCATGTTGTTTAGTCAGTTAATGAATTCTTAACTTAATCAAGGACATATAAACATGCTGTATATCACGCTATCTCTGGCATATTCAAACTTAAATTGTTTAATTCAAAGTAAATTTTTCATAACAACCATATCAGCAATTTCCAAGCAATATCAAAAAGCACAAAATTATTTAACATTTTTAACACTGAAATTAATTGAGAAAGAATGGAGAAAGATATTTGAGGTATTGCTCGAAGGTCATGACAGAAGGAGCTGAAAAAGTTTGGAAAAATGTATTATGCAGCAGCTATATTATGACGGTCCACTTTTTAATTTATGAATTGCCTCATTTGGCATACTGTGTCACATGACCACAGTGATCCATGTCATTTTACTTCAGAAAATGTCATGACACTGTGTCACTTGACATAGGTGTTATGTCAATATTAAAACCCACCTTTATAACAGCTGATGCCTTTTGGAATAAACATTTATTAATGTTCATGTATGTTTGTAGCAGTTGCCAAAAAGGGATTATGTAGGGGTTGTTAGTTGGCACTAGTTTTTCCTTGTTGGCTGCTTGTGTTTGAGTCCAAAAACATTTTAGTTTTAATTATATTATTATGAACCATCAGGAGGAGAAATTCATGTTTACTTTAATTAACATGAGAGTTTGAGCAGCTTGTGTTGTTATATAATAGTGTTGAAGTGCCTTCATTTCACAAGATGTTAATTAAATGTGCAGGGGTGTTAACAGGCACATAGTTTGGGTGTATTTGTATTTTAGCTACTGAATTCAGGGGAAAAGTACACAGTACACAAGAACAAACCAATTCAGCACCTCAGCAGACTTCAGCCTTTTCTGCATGTTACGTACAACTGGTCAGTCCACCTCACCATGAAATCTAAAACAGCAAGGCCAGAGAGGATCTAATAGACCTCGTTCTCCCCCCAAAGCCTTTTTTCCTCACTCCTGTCTGTTCCTGTAACTTAAAAAATATGTAGCCACTTCCTGATTCGGGAAGTGCAATGCTGTAAACCACTGCTGCAACTTGTTAACCAACTGTACAAAAAGGGTTAAAGGCCATATTTGGATAATTTTAGAATGACAGGGTGATGTACTGTAGCTAATTCCTCACCAGAGCTTTAAAATATGTTGCTTTTGACTGTTCCTGTTCTATGAATTAGAAATTTACCCATAATACATAATCTTCATATCAAATCAAATCTAGGGCTTTCTCTTTTGTGGTATAAAAAAATTTGCTTGGCCTTCTCCTTGCCTTAAAAGTTTATTACCCAATATAGGTTTCTTGCATAATTCTGCATTTTGGCAGAATGAGCCTAGTTTGACTAACAAGTGGACAAAAGCGTCAGCCAAATGAATAAATGTAAATGTAAACAAGTAATAAAAGCTTAGATTCCAGCAGTTAGCATCACACATGCACCTCAAACTGATTTGTTAAGGTATCACAGAAAGTTTAGTTTATTTTGTATATGATACATGTTATTTATACAAGGAAACAAAAGTAAATGGTTTAGCTGGAAAATAGCAGCAGCAGCCAATTTGTCAGATTTTTTGTTTATTGTTCTAAATAAAAGAGTGTCATATAGTACAATTAACAGTTGGAATATATTTTACATTAATTGTAACCTTCAATGAGCATTGGGGTTGTTACTCAAAACAGTAATAGACATAGTAGAAGCGAACTTGAGTTTGTGAAAGGAGCTATATAAATTCAAATTATTATTATTATTATTATAGTAATCCAATACAAATTATTCACTACCTCTCTTGAAATACGATTGATTATTCACTTTTTGTTCACTGTTCACATCCTGAAAAAAATAAACTCCATACTTATTACTTCTGCATTAATCTCTAAACCCAAATCCAATATACATTGACAAGGCTTGTCACTATCAATGACACACAATGTGTTGCTGAATCGGACAGCAAATGAAGGTTGGCCTGTTTAGGTTAGGTGATGTTCTTCTCGTGTGATGTGTGAGTGATTTATTCAAAGCCAGCATGGAATTACAATCTTAAACCTACTGCTTTAAATTACTTAATTACAGGAGAAAAATAATCACATCATGGTACTGGCGACCTTATACTGTATTACACCCAATACTGACACTATCCTCATATCTCCATTGCAGGACAAAATGAATGGAAAGCAGCGTTTCTTGACTGACATTTGGAGTGAGAGAAAAACACAATGTGTAAATCTCATAATTCCTTTGGGCTTTAATCTGGGAAAGGAAGAGAAGGCAGTCACGCTTGTGGAAGCTAGCTGTCAGAAGAAGCATTCTGACACTGGAGCCACGAGTTTCAACAGACCACACTCATCTTCAGAGTCACTACCTTTGAGAGTATGACCACACCTGATGCAAAGGGCACAAGGTCAAACACACAAGAAGGATCTTGTTTTATGAGCCTGTTTAAACTGTATTTACTACCTGTTTTCACAGCTCGTCTTTGTTCGCGGACACGCTAATGATATGAGCATGTGTACCACAGAAGAACATGTTCGCTTCCAACACGGCCAGACTGAGGCTCCTCAGCACGGTTAAGCTTAGTGACACTTAATGAAAAGCACAGCTCTGGAACATATTTCTTTAGAAGCCACATGCTACTGAAGTGTGACGACCTCATACACCTGTGCTAGTCATGCAAGTCCAAATGATAAGGATCTGTTAAAGGCGCTGGCTACAGCGATACAACTGTGTGAGAGATGCCTACAACCACACATCAATAATCACAGAGATAAAGGGCATTTGGCAGGAGGCCACTGACAGGATAATCTACTGCTAACAGTGTCCTACATTAAAACTCTAGAACATTCTTTCAGTCTCTAGTATGTCAGTAGATCATTGGACATCGTATCATGCAAGCACCTTCTCATACACATGATCAAGGATAAAAGACACAACAGCTTTTCTTCTCCAGTGACATGCTGAGGTATTACAGTCTTTACATTTGCAGGCAGCTGAATTAAATGTGCTCTGTCTTGGATGAGAGTTAATAGAGAGCTAAGCCATGCTGGGACAGATGCGCTGCCTGCCCAGGAACTGGAGGGAAACCGGATACAGGATTTAAAGTGACAAAGTTCTTTATGGGATAAAGAAAGCTATTATTTCACGAGTCATGGATAACGCCAGTGTCACAGACAATTTGCATCACAATTCACTGCTTAAATCTGAACACAACTGTTTCCAACAATCTGTTTTTTCACCGAAGCAAAAAAGCTACACCCAGTAGGCAAGATATCTTCCTTAGCTGTGCATAAGCCTCACATTTTGTTATGCTGTCCATGAGGTCATATATATATATATGCTATAATATGTTTTACATTTTCAGTTTTTCTTTATATTGCATGAACTTATCAAGATAAATTGACTAAAATTACAGATGTGGCCTGAAATATCAAAGAGGGGCTTTCCAACATATTCAAAAGACAGTGACAGTTTTTTCTATGTAATGTTGGTAATATATAAATAAAATAGTAAAATATATTGCCTTCAATATTTGCTTGGATTTTAAAAAATATACGTAGAATTTAGGCAAAAAGCAGTTCCCCAAAATCTGATTCAGAATGTTTCTCTAGTACAAAGCATTTAACATTATATCACTCTGAGTAACTTTGTTATATCTCCACAATTTAAATGTGCTTCAAATGTGCTTTAAAGAAAAAATTACATCAAATAAAAGCTAGTAACATCTTTCTCCTTTCTCCTGTAAAGTTCTTATTTTGAAGAGCTTTGTTATGCTTTTGATATTGGGAATGTTTAAATGAGTGTAATCTCTAAGTGGGCTGGATAAAACTCCAGTAAGCAAGTGAGTGAGTGGCTGAATGAATGAGTAAAATAAAGAAGGGGAGAAGGAGTGTGGGAAATCTGCTGACAGATGTTCTGTTGATGGGCTGGAATGGTCTGCTGTCCTGCGCTTAGTAGCGCATGCTGAAGAAAATACCTGACAGGTCAGTGCAAACCAGGCGCCCAGTGCAAATGTGCATAAACATACACAAGTATGCACATGTTTTCAGAAGACCACACACCCATACACCCACACACCCACACACACACACACATAAAATTAAACGCTGATGGATTGCATGTATTAATCCCAGGCTACATGTCTGATTTATGCCGTGACCGTACGTCAGAGGTAAAGTGTGATGTATGTGGGAATCACAGGGGTCAGGCCGAGGGGATGAGGGGCAAGGGATATGGATGAGCTCTGTAAATTAGGTTACAGGATGCTATATTACCACCTTTTTAACCACCATCATGCTATTACATGTTTTTTCTTCTCTCCACCATATATCACTGTTGCTAAGCATTGTGGTTCTTTTAAATCATTTTCTAAGCAAGAGACAATGAACACGGAGATGGGAATTTCCCTGCCAGTCCGTCATTTTAAGAGAATGACAAGAGATGTATACATGAATGACAGAGCAAACGTAAGCTGTTCATTGTTTTCTTTCTTTCAGTTTCATTAGATTCTGTTTTCAAACTCTAATCACTACTGTCATTGATATCCAGGCTCTATACAGACTAGTGGTAAATGTGGTTTAGCGCTTAATATACAGCTTCCCCTCATGCAGCACTGTCTTTTACCAGTAGAGGTCACAGTTACAGAATAACTGGTGATTACAAAATACGTTAAAATTCTATATTAGCCATTATTCACTCATAGCTCAGTGAAACAAGTTATGATATTATGAGTTTATTGAAAAGTTATTCATGTGTGTGTCATGTTTGTGATGTGCTATGCATTTTGTCATGTTTTTAAAGGATGCACAATGATATTGGGATCAAATCTGTATGGACATATACAGATAGCACTGAGATCCAGTGCTAAAATGTCTGCATTTTATTCATTTAACTGCATCTGTAAACCTACAGAAATAAAACAATCTATTTCGCCATAATGCTAATCAACGTAGATTAATTCTACATGAATGTTTCTGTATATTGTTTGTGTTTATGTTTCGGCATCAGCAGATATGTACATGACAAACATCAGATACTGCATAACAGCATGAGCCCATAATTTCCATAAAGACACGCCCCTAATGTTTTTGCAATTGTTTGATATAAAAAAAACATAAAATGAGCGACATGTATGCGCAAAGCTGTCAATAAAAAATGTAAACTGTGAACAGCTGTCTTTTTAATTATTGTATTGTTGTTATGATATTAATTATGTAATTATTTACAGTATTATTAATATGTCAATCAAATGCAAAGCAAACTAAAGTGATAAGATTCAAATATAGCATGTTCAGATATTTGACAGACACCAGTGGGGATGTTTTTAAAAAGTCAACAAATCATTACAGTTGATTACCACTAGTATTTCTTTAGAGAATGACCGTTTACTGCATTGCTCTGACTTTGCATGGACAGTGCCCAGGCTGATGAGGAGTCGTCTACTAAAATAAAACTTGATGGCCCGTTGATTCCGGTCAAACTCAGCTGTAGGCTCTGCAGTAAAAGAGACTTTGATCTGGTTAATCTGTTGATTTCCATCTCACACTTTTAAGTGTTTCCTCCAGGCAGTAAAGTCTGCTGTGCTGTCTCTGCTGATAAAGCATCCTGAAAACTAAACCCTCCATGTCTCTTTAAAAAAGATTCTGTTTAGGCTGGTCACTGTTCTCCCTGCCCAGATAAAAGCCATGTGTGAGAAAGAAAAAAAAATTGGGAGGAGGGCACTGGGCCACATTATTCAATTTATTCTAATCTGTTCTGTTGTCCAACAATAGAGTGAAATAAACCAACAAAGCAGTCGAATGACCGGCCCCTGAACCTCCGAAATCCTCCAGGCTGGACTCGCACACAAACACACACACACACACACAGACAAACACACACACACACACACACACACACACACACACACACACACACACACACACA